>JAHUYU010002320.1:0-13609 GCA_030439765.1 Tripidium arundinaceum | reverse complement strand
CTAGGGCGCCCGCCCTGACCTGGTGGCCAATCAGAGCCAACCTCGCTGATTATGCTCCACCGCCTCTAAGGATCAAGGAAAACCGTGCGATCAAGGTCGGTTTGATCCGACGGCCGACGTTCATTTGAAAGGGCTATATAAGCCGAGGCGATCCACCCCCAGGGGGGAGGAGAAATCATTATTAGAGGAAGCCATCAAAGTTAGGGTTTAGAATCCTTCTCTCCACCAGAGAATTAGAATAGCTACTCCCAATTCCTTCAAGTTCTATAGGATTGATTAGATAGATTTAGAGAAGTAGAGCAATTGCGCTCTGGATTTCGGATCTTCGTCATAAAGATTGGTATTATTTCATATCTTTCTCTACGACTTTATTCTAATATCATTATGTCTCTATTTATTATGCTCCTAGTTTGCTCTAGTTCTATATTTGATATGGTTATGATTGATAATGAGTTTATGTATAAGTTTGCAAAGCGCTTAGCTCTTGTCGCGCGGGAGTTGAGTGGTAGATCACATGTAAGCATGGTGCTTAGATGCTATTTACCTGCAAATGTATCCTATTGGCCGGGTGTGGTAGTTCGTGGTAGTGACAGTTCTATTGAGTCTTATATAGTCCACTCCCCGTTAGTAGGACAGGCAGAATGTGTATTGCGGAGTAAGTCATGCTATGTTCTGGCTTTCTTTAGCAATGTTCCTTATACATGAATGAAGAGACTTTTATGCTATATATGATTTTATGTGTGCTAGAGTAGATTATGACTTAGTAGATTAGAACATACATAGAAGTTATTCTCTTGCTAGTCCGACGTCACCTTACATTTTATGTGGAGTAGTCTATCTCTAATCTCTGTGTTATTTATCTTGAGCTTATATTTCAATATCTTTATTATCATTATGGCTTACCCCCTGCCAAAGCAAGTGACTGTGTGAGTGAGTTTCTCATTAGTAATCATGTTTTGCAAGTTCATCTCTAGAAAATACATTATTCTATCCGCAAGCGCACAGATAAAATACCCATTGTAGCATCTTACCAAGAGAATATCTCCAGGATCGTTATTTATAATTTTGCGAAGAGGCAAACGCTAAAGGCAAGGCTTGCATTATCAAAAGGGTCAAGACTAGAGATGAACTTGCAAAACATGATTACTAATGAGAAACTCACTCACACAGTCACTTGCTTTGGCAGGGGGTAAGCCATAATGATAATAAAGATATTGAAATATAAGCTCAAGATAAATAACACAGAGATTAGAGATAGACTACTCCACATAAAATGTAAGGTGACGTCGGACTAGCAAGAGAATAACTTCTATGTATGTTCTAATCTACTAAGTCATAATCTACTCTAGCACACATAAAATCATATATAGCATAAAAGTCTCTTCATTCATGTATAAGGAACATTGCTAAAGAAAGCCAGAACATAGCATGACTTACTCCGCAATACACATTCTGCCTGTCCTACTAACGGGGAGTGGACTATATAAGACTCAATAGAACTGTCACTACCACGAACTACCACACCCGGCCAATAGGATACATTTGCAGGTAAATAGCATCTAAGCACCATGCTTACATGTGATCTACCACTCAACTCCCGCGCGACAAGAGCTAAGCGCTTTGCAAACTTATACATAAACTCATTATCAATCATAACCATATCAAATATAGAACTAGAGCAAACTAGGAGCATAATAAATAGAGACATAATGATATTAGAATAAAGTCGTAGAGAAAGATATGAAATAATACCAATCTTTATGACGAAGATCCGAAATCCAGAGCGCAATTGCTCTACTTCTCTAAATCTATCTAATCAATCCTATAGAACTTGAAGGAATTGGGAGTAGCTATTCTAATTCTCTGGTGGAGAGAAGGATTCTAAACCCTAACTTTGATGGCTTCCTCTAATAATGATTTCTCCTCCCCCCTGGGGGTGGATCGCCTCGGCTTATATAGCCCTTTCAAATGAACGTCGGCCGTCGGATCAAACCGACCTTGATCGCACGGTTTTCCTTGATCCTTAGAGGCGGTGGAGCATAATCAGCGAGGTTGGCTCTGATTGGCCACCAGGTCAGGGCGGGCGCCCTAGGGCCTAGGACGGGCGCCCTGGGCTGGGCCCCGTCTCGCCTCCCGTTCGGCCCAATTGCTTCTTAGGTCCATCTCATTACGGAAAATTACCGCAGGCTTGATTATCTTGATGTAAACTTTGTTTATGGACCTTCCTTGGTTCATTTCCTGATAACTCCCTGTAAAAACACAAACTCACCAAAACTAGTGGAAATCTGTCAGTTAGACCCCCTAAGTCTATGGTGATGATTCAATTAAGTCCTTTTTAGTTCTTGTTGACACATAGAAATTGATACTTAACGACCGTCAACACCTTGCTAGAGGCCGCTATAAACTATTGGCTGAGTAGGAGTACTCGGGCCATGTCTATGTGTGCGTGAACCCATAGGGTCGCACGCTTAAGGGGCTGGAAGCCTAATTCGGGTTGGACCCAAATTAGACAAGGCTTAGGGTTACTAATGGGCCTCCAACTCGGGAGTTCATTAGGACGCCTATATAAGCAAGGGGTGGGCGACGGGGATAGGTAAGCCACGCCATTTGGCAGCCGCCGCCGCCCATCCCACGCCCGCGCCTGCTGCTCCTCGCGGACCTAGCAGTCCGAAGGCGCAACGCTTCCTCCCTGTACGTGTGGATACCTTAGAGGTGCTGCATCTGGAGCACAAGGACGAACCGCACGAAGGGGACGGGCGGACGGACGACCTCGCAACTGCACGGCACTGCTACGACGCATACTACTACATTGAGTCGCTTCCGCTGCACCTGTGCGTCTAGTGGTAATCCCGTGATCTATAACTAGCAGTAGTTCCTGGTTTATGAGGTCGAAAATTTTTGTTTTCCGGCTAGCGTAGCATCCTCATAACCCTACAGGGTCCACCACTTTATTGCCAAGCTCACGATAGTTCTCGCTTCCCTTCATCTTTATATGTCTACCTTGTTGGATCACCTCCCTTTTGGGTCAATTACGTAACTAAATAGTCTTCCATTGACTATGATTAGTTAGATAACTAACTCAATCGGTCATCTCAGTACACTACCCATGTAGTGTACTAATATCTGACCTTCATCCAGGACCATCACAGCAAAAATTTATATCACAACTTACATAAGTTCATATCAACATTAAAAAAGCTAGTTTAAATTTACAAACATTATTCCAAACTTAGTCATCACACATACACTTAGAGTACATAGCGAAAGTGTTTTAAACAAGCAACATAAGTTTGATACAAGCTCATGGTTGTGCCAACACCATGAACCCTATGTCACAAGTGAACCTTCTACCACTCTTGATGCTCAGAGGACTCAGAAGCGTAAAATAATTCATAGGCGGGAGCTACAGTACCTACAAGACATAAACAACGACAGGGTTAGTACACGATTATACTCAATAGGACTTACCCATATAGCAACAAGGATTTATGCAATTTAGGTTAGTATCAAGGAATGCTGTTGGTTTTGCATAAGAGCATTTATACATAAATAAGGTGTTCTTGTCAACTAAGTGTAGCATGGTTGACAAATGTAAAGCAATTAGAAAGGTGGAGCTCGATCTTCCATGAGTCCTTTACCCATCACTGGTCTGTATCTAGAAGCATAGAAAATTTAGTATAATTCAAACTTTTCAAAGGGGTACACATTTACCCCATCAAAGACAAGGGATACCGCCCATATGACCTGTCGGTACGTAAGGGGTATCCTGATACCTCAACCTTTCTCAGGTTCGACCAAGGATGTCCACAAATAGTTAGAGTGTGAGCCAAGGTACTGATAGGATCTAGATGGCTAGAGGGGGTGAATAGCCTATAAAAAATTTCTCTACCAAGCCACAAATACTAGAGCAAAGTGATTAGTACAATATAAGGCCCTACTAGTTTCTACTTTGCACTAGCTCTAATTCACCCAATGCAGGCCCCTACACAATACTAGTGGCTTAGTTTCTAATCTAAGTCACACAAGCAAACAAGCTACCAACAACACTAGAGAGCAACAACAAGCTAGAGCTACTAAGAAAGCAACTACAACTAGTTACAACTACAAAGAGCTACTACTACTCTACACTAGCTCAAGGCACACAACTACCACACAAACAAGTGTATGAATGAAAGGACAAGAGTGAGTGAGCAAACCACATGGGCAAGAGGTGACACAACATATATCCCTGAGGTTCGGTTGCTTGCCGGCAACCTACGTCCTCGTTGTGGCGAGTCCCCACTTGATGCTTTCGTGAGCTAATTAGCATGTTAAGCTAGACCCACACTTGGGTGTCGCAAGAACCACTCAAATGGTGCACTCCAACTAGCCATGATTCCACTAGAGTTGCTCTTCGCAATCTCCTGTGGGGATGAGCACAAGAGCCCCTTACAATTGCTTGATCGGAGCTGGCAACAAGCACCAATAGCCGCTCAACGATCCCTCCAATCATTGCGCCGGCTAGGTGATGGCAATCACCAAGAGTAACAAGAGCTCCACTAGCCCACACGCCCAACTAGTGCCACGAGATGCAAGAACGACGATGCAAATGCACTAGAGGCTCTCCAATCTCACCCAAATGATGAACCAAAGGATGCAAGTGAGTAGAGTGTGTATCTTAGCTCTCAAGGGGTGTGCAAATATGTTTGGGGGTCCGAGAGAGTGGCCATGGCCGACCACAAGGGGTATATAACCCTTGCCAAACAATCCAACCGTTACCCACTTGAAGCAACCGCTGCGAGAGCATCGGACCAGTCCGGTGCACACCGGACATGTGCACCGGATGCCCCAACGCTCGAATTCCAACAACTCAGAAAACTAGCCGTTGGACACTGTTCATGCCCAGTGTAACCCACAGACACGTCTAATGAGTGTTAGTGGTCAAACTCCCCCAAAAACATGCTCTCTGGAACCCGTGTTCGATGCGGCATCCGGTGCCACACCGGACATGTCCGGCGATTTTTAGCCGAGCATTTTTTTCAAACTTAGAACTCTCGGGTTTTTCTTCGCTTCAGCACCAGCCCTGTCTGATGTAGGTGCGTCCAGTGCACACCGGACATCAAGGTGCTCTGGCTGAACTGCGTGCGTGAAACCCCCAAGCCACCATGTCCGGTGCACCAGTCCGGTGCCCCATCGGACACGTCCGGTGCATGCTCAACAGCCACACCAAGAGCACTTCTCCGCCTCCTTGCAAGCGTGCGAACTCTCAAATGTTTTGTCAAACATGTTAGACCAGAGTTAGCATTTTTAAAGTGTTCTCTTAAACATTTTCGTTTGCTCTTCGATGTGTGTCACTAGGCCTAAATGCACATGCATATTGTTCCAACACCTAGTGGCACTAGATGACCGAATCCGCTAATTAGAGCTCCCCTCTTAATAGTACGATCATCTATCCTAAACCCGATCCGCACTCTATTGCATCTTGACTGGCAAAACAAAATGCCCTAGCTTATATCTTTGACTTGTGCCCATGCATTTTGTTTTTTCTCTTTCTTCTTTTCCCAGAATTGAGCACTTGATCACCATTTGGCCACCATCATGTTCTCCATGAGTGTCATCCTTGATCAACCTTGGTGCGGACTTAACCTATCTCAATCACAACACTATAGTAGAGGTAATCCACTAGTTGTCTCAATTACCAAAACCAAACATAGGGCTTTCAATCTCCCCCTTTAGGTAATTGAGGACAACCATTACAAAGATATGGAATTAAATTTGAATTCCAAGCTAGTACCTTACACAAGTGCAAGCTACTAACTTGGTTTGGATTTGCATTGCTTGCCCAAGCATTTTAAGCACTTGTGAATATTTGGACAAGTTTCACAAAGCCGAACTTGGTAGTATTAGCTCCCCCTACATATGTGCTAGTATGTTTGGATTAAAGCTTGCACGTATGTTGGATAAGAATTGTGGGAGAGGCAATGCTACCAAATGATGATAAGGTGTATAGATTAAACCTTTGTAGCTTGTATACCACTTGGAAATATTGATTCATCATTTGATTTCCATCCTTAGTACCATGGTTAGGTAGACATCAAAGACACAAGAAACTCCGTGAGATCAACATTGTAGGCATGTTTCTAGTACCACTTGAAAACCCATACAAGTCTAGCTACCACTTGACCTATGCATGCTAATTTTCAATTCATCAATCATGTTCTATGTCTAGCATACACCCAATGTTGGACTATGGTATCCCTAGGGATCATAATTTGAGTTGGTTGGATATTCAGACTCCAACTATGTGGGATGCAAGGTGCATAGAAAGAGTACATCGAGCACATGCCAACTACTTGGAAGGTCACCTGTGTCTTGGCATCAAAGAAGCAAAATTTGGTTGCACTATCAACAGCCGAGGCAGAATACATTTCGGCGGGGAGTTGTTGTGCACAATATGGATGAGAGCAACATTGCTAGATTATGGGATCAAATTTGAACAAGTGCCATTGCTATGTGACAACAAAAGTTTCATGAAGAGAGCCATCAACCCAGCACAACATTCAAGAACCAAGCACATTGATATATGCCACCACTTCATAAGAGATCATCAAGCCAAAGGGGATATTACGATTGAGAGTGTGGGCACCGAAGATTAACTAGCTGACATATTCACCAAGCCACTTGATGAAGCAAGATTTTGCAAGTTGAGAAATGAATTGAACATCCTAGACTTCTCCAACATGAGTTGAATGCACCACCACATATGACATGCCTCTCCTTCAACAAAGCAAAGTTGATGATTGATTGCATTCATACCTTACTAGTATGTGGTTAGTGCATATAGACATATCTAGTGGTATCTAAGTCATTCATTGAAAACCAAATGAAATTGAAGTACATATGGTGCCACTATTGCTTATATGATTGATTGTATCTAGTGGTAGCATAAGACTTGTTCATGGGCAAGTGAACCTATTGTCTGATCAAGTTGATGAGCAATACAAGTATCTAATTCAACTTTGACAAGATAACCATTGAAAGATGTGTGAAGAAGCTTGAAGAAGGTTCAAACTGAGTTAGATGTCTTATGCAAGTTATCTAGTTCAAGCCACAAGAGAAGGAAGCTCATAGAAACAATCCAAGTGATCCTGAACTTTAAGTGATCTTCTCCATCAAAGTAGTGCCTGGAAAGCCTATAAGTGGTGTCTCTCCAACTCTACATCAAGATGATGCATACCTTTTCTGGAAATTGATGACAAAGGGGTAGATATAGTCACAAAGATAGAAGATTGGAGAAAATAGAGGGATCAAAAACATTGAAGCACAAAAGTAGGGGGAGCAAGCTCATGAACTTAGTTGATTGCATTTGAAATGTGCATATTCGTTTGCTTGCATTTGCACAAGTAGTAAGTTTTCTAGTGGTCTCTTTCTAGCTTTGTGTGGTGTATGCTAGACATAGAACATGATTGATGAATTGAAAATTAGCATGCATAGGTCAAGTGGTAGCTAGACTTGTATGGGTTTTCAAGTGGTACTAGAAACATGCCTACAATGTTGATCTCACGGAGTTTCTTGTGTCTTTGATGTCTACCTAACCATGGTACTAAGGATGGAAATCAAATGATGAATCAATATTTCCAAGTGGTATACAAGCTACAAAGGTTTAATCTATACACCTTATCATCATTTGGTAGCATTGCCTCTCCCACAATTCTTATCCAACATACGTGCAAGCTTTAATCCAAACATACTAGCACATATGTAGGGGGAGCTAATACTACCAAGTTCGGCTTTGTGAAACTTGTCCAAATATTCACAAGTGCTTAAAATGCTTGGGCAAGCAATGCAAATCCAAACCAAGTTAGTAGCTTGCACTTGTGTAAGGTACTAGCTTGGAATTCAAATTTAATTCCATATCTTTGTAATGGTTGTCCTCAATTACCTAAAGGGGGAGATTGAAAGCCCTATGTTTGGTTTTGGTAATTGAGACAACTAGTGGATTACCTCTACTATAGTGTTGTGATTGAGATAGGTTAAGTCCGCACCAAGGTTGATCAAGGATGACACTCATGGAGAACATGATGGTGGCCAAATGGTGATCAAGTGCTCAATTCTGGGAAAAGAAGAAAGAGAAAAAACAAAATGCATGGGCACAAGTCAAAGATATAAGCTAGGGCATTTTGTTTTGCCAGTCAAGATGCAATAGAGTGCGGATCGGGTTTAGGATAGATGATCGTACTATTAAGAGGGGAGCTCTAATTAGCGGATTCGGTCATCTAGTGCCACTAGGTGTTGGAACAATATGCATGTGCATTTAGGCCTAGTGACACACATCGAAGAGCAAACGAAAATGTTTAAGAGAACACTTTAAAAATGCTAACTCTGGTCTAACATGTTTGACAAAACATTTGAGAGTTCTGCACGCTTGCAAGGAGGCGGAGAAGTGCTCTTGGTGTGGCTGTTGAGCATGCACCGGACGTGTCCGATGGGGCACCGGACTGGTGCACCGGACATGGTGGCTTGGGGTTTCACGCACGCAGTTCAGCCAGAGCACCTTGATGTCCGGTGTGCACTGGACGCACCTACATCAGACAGGGCTGGTGCTGAAGCGAAGAAAAACCCGAGAGTTCTAAGTTTGAAAAAAATGCTCGGCTAAAAATCGCCGGACATGTCCGGTGTGGCACCGGATGCCGCATCGAACACGGGTTCCAGAGAGCATGTTTTTGGGGGAGTTTGACCACTAACACTCATTAGACGTGTCTGTGGGTTACACTGGGCATGAACAGTGTCCAACGGCTAGTTTTCTGAGTTGTTGGAATTCGAGCGTTGGGGCATCCGGTGCACATGTCCGGTGTGCACCGGACTGGTCCGATGCTCTCGCAGCGGTTGCTTCAAGTGGGTAACGGTTGGATTGTTTGGCAAGGGTTATATACCCCTTGTGGTCGGCCATGGCCACTCTCTCGGACCCCCAAACATATTTGCACACCCCTTGAGAGCTAAGATACACACTCTACTCACTTGCATCCTTTGGTTCATCATTTGGGTGAGATTGGAGAGCCTCTAGTGCATTTGCATCGTCGTTCTTGCATCTCGTGGCACTAGTTGGGCGTGTGGGCTAGTGGAGCTCTTGTTACTCTTGGTGATTGCCATCACCTAGCCGGCGCAATGATTGGAGGGATCGTTGAGCGGCTATTGGTGCTTGTTGCCAGCTCCGATCAAGCAATTGTAAGGGGCTCTTGTGCTCATCCCCACAGGAGATTGCGAAGAGCAACTCTAGTGGAATCATGGCTAGTTGGAGTGCACCATTTGAGTGGTTCTTGCGACACCCAAGTGTGGGTCTAGCTTAACATGCTAATTAGCTCACGAAAGCATCAAGTGGGGACTCGCCACAACGAGGACGTAGGTTGCCGGCAAGCAACCGAACCTCAGGGATATATGTTGTGTCACCTCTTGCCCATGTGGTTTGCTCACTCACTCTTGTCCTTTCATTCATACACTTGTTTGTGTGGTAGTTGTGTGCCTTGAGCTAGTGTAGAGTAGTAGTAGCTCTTTGTAGTTGTAACTAGTTGTAGTTGCTTTCTTAGTAGCTCTAGCTTGTTGTTGCTCTCTAGTGTTGTTGGTAGCTTGTTTGCTTGTGTGACTTAGATTAGAAACTAAGCCACTAGTATTGTGTAGGGGCCTGCATTGGGTGAATTAGAGCTAGTGCAAAGTAGAAACTAGTAGGGCCTTATATTGTACTAATCACTTTGCTCTAGTATTTGTGGCTTGGTAGAGAAATTTTTTATAGGCTATTCACCCCCTCTAGCCATCTAGATCCTATCAGTACCTTGGCTCACACTCTAACTATTTGTGGACATCCTTGGTCGAACCTGAGAAAGGTTGAGGTATCAGGATACCCCTTACGTACCGACAGGTCATATGGGCGGTATCCCTTGTCTTTGATGGGGTAAATGTGTACCCCTTTGAAAAGTTTGAATTATACTAAATTTTCTATGCTTCTAGATACAGACCAGTGATGGGTAAAGGACTCATGGAAGATCGAGCTCCACCTTTCTAATTGCTTTACATTTGTCAACCATGCTACACTTAGTTGACAAGAACACCTTATTTATGTATAAATGCTCTTATGCAAAACCAACAGCATTCCTTGATACTAACCTAAATTGCATAAATCCTTGTTGCTATATGGGTAAGTCCTATTGAGTATAATCGTGTACTAACCCTGTCGTTGTTTATGTCTTGTAGGTACTGTAGCTCCCGCCTATGAATTATTTTACGCTTCTGAGTCCTCTGAGCATCAAGAGTGGTAGAAGGTTCACTTGTGACATAGGGTTCATGGTGTTGGCACAACCATGAGCTTGTATCAAACTTATGTTGCTTGTTTAAAACACTTTCGCTATGTACTCTAAGTGTATGTGTGATGACTAAGTTTGGAATAATGTTTGTAAATTTAAACTAGCTTTTTTAATGTTGATATGAACTTATGTAAGTTGTGATATAAATTTTTGCTGTGATGGTCCTGGATGAAGGTCAGATATTAGTACACTACATGGGTAGTGTACTGAGATGACCGATTGAGTTAGTTATCTAACTAATCATAGTCAATGGAAGACTATTTAGTTACGTAATTGACCCAAAAGGGAGGTGATCCAACAAGGTAGACATATAAAGATGAAGGGAAGCGAGAACTATCGTGAGCTTGGCAATAAAGTGGTGGACCCTGTAGGGTTATGAGGATGCTACGCTAGCCGGAAAACAAAAATTTTCGACCTCATAAACCAGGAACTACTGCTAGTTATAGATCACGGGATTACCACTAGACGCACAGGTGCAGCGGAAGCGACTCAATGTAGTAGTATGCGTCGTAGCAGTGCCGTGCAGTTGCGAGGTCGTCCGTCCGCCCGTCCCCTTCGTGCGGTTCGTCCTTGTGCTCCAGATGCAGCACCTCTAAGGTATCCACACGTACAGGGAGGAAGCGTTGCGCCTTCGGACTGCTAGGTCCGCGAGGAGCAGCAGGCGCGGGCGTGGGATGGGCGGCGGCGGCTGCCAAATGGCGTGGCTTACCTATCCCCGTCGCCCACCCCTTGCTTATATAGGCGTCCTAATGAACTCCGAGTTGGAGGCCCATTAGTAACCCTAAGCCTTGTCTAATTTGGGTCCAACCCGAATTAGGCTTCCAGCCCCTTAAGCGTGCGACCCTATGGGTTCACGCACACATAGACATGGCCCGAGTACTCCTACTCAGCCAATAGTTTATAGCGGCCTCTAGCAAGGTGTTGACGGTCGTTAAGTATCAATTTCTATGTGTCAACAAGAACTAAAAAGGACTTAATTGAATCATCACCATAGACTTAGGGGGTCTAACTGACAGATTTCCACTAGTTTTGGTGAGTTTGTGTTTTTACAGGGAGTTATCAGGAAATGAACCAAGGAAGGTCCATAAACAAAGTTTACATCAAGATAATCAAGCCTGCGGTAATTTTCCGTAATGAGATGGACCTAAGAAGCAATTGGGCCGAACGGGAGGCGAGACGGGGCCCAGCCCAGGGCGCCCGTCCTAGGCCCTAGGGCGCCCGCCCTGACCTGGTGGCCAATCAGAGCCAACCTCGCTGATTATGCTCCACCGCCTCTAAGGATCAAGGAAAACCGTGCGATCAAGGTCGGTTTGATCCGACGGCCGACGTTCATTTGAAAGGGCTATATAAGCCGAGGCGATCCACCCCCAGGGGGGAGGAGAAATCATTATTAGAGGAAGCCATCAAAGTTAGGGTTTAGAATCCTTCTCTCCACCAGAGAATTAGAATAGCTACTCCCAATTCCTTCAAGTTCTATAGGATTGATTAGATAGATTTAGAGAAGTAGAGCAATTGCACTCTGGATTTCGGATCTTCGTCATAAAGATTGGTATTATTTCATATCTTTCTCTACGACTTTATTCTAATATCATTATGTCTCTATTTATTATGCTCCTAGTTTGCTCTAGTTCTATATTTGATATGGTTATGATTGATAATGAGTTTATGTATAAGTTTGCAAAGCGCTTAGCTCTTGTCGCGCGGGAGTTGAGTGGTAGATCACATGTAAGCATGGTGCTTAGATGCTATTTACCTGCAAATGTATCCTATTGGCCGGGTGTGGTAGTTCGTGGTAGTGACAGTTCTATTGAGTCTTATATAGTCCACTCCCCGTTAGTAGGACAGGCAGAATGTGTATTGCGGAGTAAGTCATGCTATGTTCTGGCTTTCTTTAGCAATGTTCCTTATACATGAATGAAGAGACTTTTATGCTATATATGATTTTATGTGTGCTAGAGTAGATTATGACTTAGTAGATTAGAACATACATAGAAGTTATTCTCTTGCTAGTCCGACGTCACCTTACATTTTATGTGGAGTAGTCTATCTCTAATCTCTGTGTTATTTATCTTGAGCTTATATTTCAATATCTTTATTATCATTATGGCTTACCCCCTGCCAAAGCAAGTGACTGTGTGAGTGAGTTTCTCATTAGTAATCATGTTTTGCAAGTTCATCTCTAGTCTTGACCCTTTTGATAATGCAAGCCTTGCCTTTAGCGTTTGCCTCTTCGCAAAATTATAAATAACGATCCTGGAGATATTCTCTTGGTAAGATGCTACAATGGGTATTTTATCTGTGCGCTTGCGGATAGAATAATGTATTTTCTAGAGAGCCCTTATATTCATAAATACCTTAGTACACTCTAGCGCCATGCTGGGGATGACAACCTAGTATTCAAGTGGTGTTAGCAAGTGTCAACAAGCATTTTTGGCGCCGTTGCTGGGGAAGGCAAAGGAAGCTTAGGAAGGAAGGTTAAGCATTGATATGCACATGAAATATTAGACTTAGACTATGGAGAAAAATTGCATAAACAGCTACTATTAAAATGAGAAATCACAACAAGGCACCTCTGCTTTGGCAGGATCACCCCTGTTGTTTTTCTATGTTTATATTTCTATACAGGGTATTACAGGATTGACTTTGATACACTCAACTCTTCATCATTAGAATCAAAGCAGTCAAGAAAGAAGAAGCTAGTCACCAATTGCTGAAGCTATGGCACAAAAGACTCTGCAAGAGTTCTCTGCTCCAAGCATTGAGAATATTCGCACTGGTCCAGTATTCGAAGCTGAAGAAGAAGATCTCGAGTTTGAGCTCAGTCCAAGCCTCATCAATTTGGTGCAAGCTATACAATTCAGCGGAAGGCAATTGAGATGCTAGTATGCATTTAGAGGATTTCTTAGAGATTGGAAGCACAATCAATATCGACGGAATCGACCAAGACATCATACTACTTCGCCTCTTTCCATTCTCACTTGAGGGAAGAGCGAGGAAGTGGTTCTACACCAACAAAGAAGATATCAACACTTGAGCGAAATGTTCGAAGGCCTTTCTAGCAAAGTTCTTCCCTATAGGCAAAACAGTTGCCTTAAGAAGAAAGATTATCAGTTTTCAACAGCAGAAGACAGAGACCATTCCAGAAGCATGGGAGCGTTTTCAAGGATACATATTAGATTGTCCTCACCATGGATTGGCCGGATGGTTACTTATGCAGACCTTTTACCATAGATTAACCCAAAAGGCTCGTGAGGACCTAGATGCATCTACTGGAG
>JAHUYU010002209.1:0-18109 GCA_030439765.1 Tripidium arundinaceum | reverse complement strand
GTGAAGCTCTTATTCTCAAATGCGGTGTTGCTCTTGCTCTTGTGTGTTGTTGTAATGAGGAGGGGGAGCCTCCTTTTATAGGTGGAGAGGAGGGGTTGATTCCTTGGAATATGCTTGATCTCCACATGGAAAGAGCAAACCGACATATAGATAAATTGCACCTAGGCCAAACCTCCACAACGACGTTGGGCAAGGTAGTAAGTGTCAACCAACCAAATCTTGGGCCAAACGGGGCTGGTGGGGGTCCAAATCGGCCCAGCTTCATTGTGTAGCCTCCATTGATCCCCTGGACTTGGCCCATGGTGGTTTGGTGCAGAGTTGAAGTGGTTTTGCCTCGGTTATGAGCATATTCTCCACTCTTCTAGGCCTTGATTTGTCTGGTAACGGGCCTGCTCCCCCTTGGGTTCGTGTTGGGTATATGTTTTGTTGTGTTTCTTGTACACTTTAAGCTCATTTTCTCTGTAATTGCGACATATCCTCCTGCAAATGAATAATCACCAAAACTCATGGAATTGATTAGTTATAAGTCCTAATTCTAAGTTTGGTGTTTTATTTGAGCAGGTTTTATATAAGAGTTGGTGGTTGGAAATAGGAGTTAAGCACCACCAACAGACTCCCCCACACTTAGCCCTTTGCTCATCCTCGAGTAAAGTTTTAGGGAATAAGATGGGTCATCTCCTTGAATGATATCTACATACTAGTTATTCCAAGCTTCACCTTAACCTTTGAACTTTTAAGTGTCTGCCACGTTTATCTTGGGTAATTGGATAATGGAACAACTTGGATTCAAACCCCCTTGCATCAATAGTTCATAAACTTGGGTTTTTCATTTGATTTTGAAATGCAAACATAGCTTTGCTCCTCAATGATTTGCTCGGATCACTCAGTTTTGTGTTTGGTTCCTTACCAAGGCATATCATAGTGTTGTCTTCTTTCTTTCCTACTTCTAAAAAGCTTTTATGTGGAGTTTGGGTAGGGAAAGATATGAAGGCATACTTACACTGCATATATTGTAAATTCAAAGCTTGGATCCAAGGAGGAAAAGATGTCATACCCTTAGATCAAGAAGTGCATGTGTGTGGATAAAATAATTTTAAACCTATACTATACTCCTTGATATGAGTGATCTCTCTCATGAACTTTTATTCTAAGAACATGGCTATTATTTTGCATGAGCCTTCATGTGCTCATCATTTTTTTTACATGAGCCTTCATGTGCTCATCTCTCTCTTTTTTCATATATTTGGACCTTCATGTGTCCATATTTTTTTTTACTTTTGCATAGCCCATGTCACTTAAACCACATAATGAGAGAGATCACTATTTTGTAGAACATGGAGTATTTATTTCTAAGACATTTTTTTTGTCTACTCCCAGTGTAGGAGTAGAATATTTTAATGGACGAAGGCATGTTTTAGCGTATTCCCAATATAGGAATAGCTTATGTATGTGGCATGTACGTGATCTTGATCTAAGGGTATGACATCTTTTCTCCTTGGATCCAAGCTTTGAATTTACAATATATGCAGTGTAAGTATGCCTTCATATCTTTCCCTACCCAAACTCCACATAAAAGCTTTTTAGAAGTAGGAAAGAAAGAAGACAACACTATGATATGCCTTGGTAAGGAACCAAACACAAAACTGAGTGATCCGAGCAAATCATTTGAGGAGCAAAGCTATGTTTGCATTTTCAAAATCAAATGAAAAACCCAAGTTTATGAACTATTTGATGCAAGGGGGTTTGAATCCAAGTTGTTCCATTATCCAATTACCCAAGATAAACGTGGCAGACACTTAAAAGTTCAAAGGTTAAGGTGAAGCTTGGAATAACTAGTATGTAGATATCATTCAAGGAGATGACCCATCTTATTCCCTAAAACTTTACTCGAGGATGAGCAAAGGGCTAAGTGTGGGGGAGTCTGTTGGTGGTGCTTAACTCCTATTTCCAACCACCAACTCTTATATAAAACCTGCTCAAATAAAACACCAAACTTAGAATTAGGACTTATAACTAATCAATTCCATGAGTTTTGGTGATTATTCATTTGCAGGAGGATATGTCGCAATTACAGAGAAAATGAGCTTAAAGTGTACAAGAAACACAACAAAACATATACCCAACACGAACCCAAGGGGGAGCAGGCCCGTTACCAGACAAATCAAGGCCTAGAAGAGTGGAGAATATGCTCATAACCGAGGCAAAACCACTTCAACTCTGCACCAAACCACCATGGGCCAAGTCCAGGGGATCAATGGAGGCTACACAATGAAGCTGGGCCGATTTGGACCCCCACCAGCCCCGTTTGGCCCAAGATTTGGTTGGTTGACACTTACTACCTTGCCCAACGTCGTTGTGGAGGTTTGGCCTAGGTGCAATTTATCTATATGTCGGTTTGCTCTTTCCATGTGGAGATCAAGCATATTCCAAGGAATCAACCCCTCCTCTCCACCTATAAAAGGAGGCTCCCCCTCCTCATTACAACAACACACAAGAGCAAGAGCAACACCGCATTTGAGAATAAGAGCTTCACTCCATGGGCTTAGGCCCTAGATAGCTAGTAGACTTGGCTAGGGAGAGATGTAAGGGAGAGTACGGGGAACGAAGCGCGATGCGGCCGCACCATGACAGGGTAACGCCACCCGTCGCTCCGTCTCTCTCTCCGTCCTAGTAAAGGACAAGGCGGGACCATGTGTCAGCGACGCTGCATCGCTGACCCACTGGCCACACATGTCACACGCACAAACCACACGCACACAGCACAGCACATGAAAACACTAGGTGCACCCGGCTATTGTACACTTAAAGTTAAAACAAATTTATCTTGTTTAGAAAAATTCCTAGAAAAAATATTAAATAAACTAGATGCACCCAAGAACCTACCCATAATATTTTCACACATTTTCCATACACCAAAAATATATATAATTCCATTTAATTCCAAACTATACATTAAACTTCTAAAATCCATATCTTCTTCATCTGAACTTCGTTCACGTGAAACCACTCCCAAAATTCTTCTAAAATCAAGCTCTATTTATTTCACCTAGTACCACCATATTGTTCCATGCTTGCCTTTGTTGTTTATCTTGTGATCCGTGTTTAGCGGTAGATTATTTATTAAATGCCAACCGATAGACGGTGAGTACCATGAGAGTGAGGACCCGGACTACATAGAAGATCCGGAAGGTGGCAACAACGAAGTCAACTCCTAGCTACTCCTTCCATGACCACCATATTACATCCACCATAAACCCAACTCTCCACATTCCATTAATACCCAATATTTTATCCTCCCTTTGTGAATATTTGGAATATAACGAATTATAAGCCGATTATTATAATGTGATATTGATGATATGATAAAGTTTCCTATGATACTTGATGAGCTTTATTATATGAATGAACCTGAGAATAAAACACTTTGGTAACATGAAATATAAAGTGGTAAACCTAAAATGTGATAACGACAGGGGGCGAGTGCGGGGTAACTTATGTGGTATAAGTTACCTTGGCAGGATCGCCTAGTGAGGGTTCCTATTGGGAGATACTCGCCTCGGTCACATAAGGACCGGTTCATAGGCCATATCGCCTGGTCAGAAACTCATACAGCCACATGCCTATATGAGTAGGCTTGATCTCACACCCCGTTAGATAGAAGTATAATTTCTACTAGGAGGCTGGTGTTGGCATCGGAATATCAGGAGAAGACACGGATGCTAAGTGATCTTCTGTGGTCCAGTTGGCACGGATGCTAAGTGATCTTCCATGTAAAGCCCCTTGATTTGGCCATGTTCGAGCCCATACCTAATATTGATAGGATGATGTGGTATCATCCGTGTTACTAATTGGATGATGTGGTATCATCCATAGCCTTGTGTTTCTAACCCCTGAGAAGCAGTGGTAGAATTATACGAACATCTGAGGTCACGTACTTTTGGGTACGAAGTCACGTTAGGCCTATCCCATCCACTGATCATGGATGGGATTGCACCTATCATGTGGGGAAATGTGTACAACCTTTGTAGAGTGTATTGAATCTATTCGAATAGCCACATCCTTGGAATGAGCAATCGCCGGGATGAGATCACTTATGATTAGATTTACTTTTATGTGTAATGAAACTGGACTAATGTGATTAATGTAGCTTAATACTAATTCGGGAACTAGCGAGAATGGTAATACTCTTCTAGGGCCCAACCCTATATTCAACTAAACCATACCACCTCACTACTTCCGCCTCCACCATCGCCTACCATCCACCACACCACCAAGCCACTACCATTACCTACCATCCTCCGACGGTCAGACAGTCCGATCGGACCTAGTTGTTCTCCATTTATCATTGGACTGGGCATGATCGGACCTAGTCCGATGGTAAGACTCCTTCGCGTGACTCCTAGTCTTCGTGGTACATCTCTTCGTCGTCATGGTAGTCTTCCTCAGCATCAAAATCTGTGAGTCAACAACGGGTGAGTACGGACATACTCAGCAAGCCCTAACCATAGGGTTTGGTGGAGTGGATGGTGAAGGCTTGGTGGTGTGGGAGGATGGTATGGTTTAGTTGAATATAGGGTTGGGCCCTAGAAGAGTATTACCATTCTCGCTAGTTCCCGAATTAGTATTAAGCTACATTAATCACATTAGTCCAGTTTCATTACACATAAAAGTAAATCTAATCATAAGTGATCTCATCCCGGCGATTGCTCATTCCAAGGATGTGGCTATTCGAATAGATTCAATACACTCTACAAAGGTTGTACACATTTCCCCACATGATAGGTGCAATCCCATCCATGATCAGTGGATGGGATAGGCCTAACGTGACTTCGTACCCAAAAGTACGTGACCTCAGATGTTCGTATAATTCTACCACTGCTTCTCAGGGGTTAGAAACACAAGGCTATGGATGATACCACATCATCCAATTTAGTAACACGGATGATACCACATCATCCTATCAATATTAGGTATGGGCTCGAACATGGCCAAATCAAGGGGCTTTACATGGAAGATCACTTAGCATCCGTGCCAACTGGACCACAGAAGATCACTTAGCATCCGTGTCTTCTCCTGATATTCCGATGCCAACACCAGCCTCCTAGTAGAAATTATACTTCTATCTAACGGGGTGTGAGATCAAGCCTACTCATATAGGCATGTGGCTGTATGAGTTTCTGACCAGGCGATATGGCCTATGAACCGGTCCTTATGTGACCGAGGCGAGTATCTCCCAATAGGAACCCTCACTAGGCGATCCTGCCAAGGTAACTTATACCACATAAGTTACCCCGCACTCGCCCCCTGTCGTTATCACATTTTAGGTTTACCACTTTATATTTCATGTTACCAAAGTGTTTTATTCTCAGGTTCATTCATATAATAAAGCTCATCAAGTATCATAGGAAACTTTATCATATCATCAATATCACATTATAATAATCGGGCTTATAATTCGTTATATTCCAAATATTCACAAAGGGAGGATAAAATATTGGGTATTAATGGAATGTGGAGAGTTGGGTTTATGGTGGATGTAATATGGTGGTCATGGAAGGAGTAGCTAGGAGTTGACTTCGTTGTTGCCACCTTCCGGATCTTCTATGTAGTCCGGGTCCTCACTCTCATGGTACTCACCGTCTATCGGTTGGCATTTAATAAATAATCTACCGCTAAACACGGATCACAAGATAAACAACAAAAGGCAAGCATGGAACAATATGGTGGTACTAGGTGAAATAAATAGAGCTTGATTTTAGAAGAATTTTGGGAGTGGTTTCACGTGAAACGAAGTTCAGATGAAGAAGATATGGATTTTAGAAGTTTAATGTATAGTTTGGAATTAAATGGAATTATATATATTTTTGGTGTATGGAAAATGTGTGAAATATATGGGTAGGTTCTTGGGTGCATCTAGTTTATTTAATATTTTTTCTAGGAATTTTTCTAAACAAGATAAATTTGTTTTTAACTTTAAGTGTACAATAGCCGGGTGCACCTAGTGTTTTCATGTGCTGTGCTGTGTGCGTGTGGTTTGTGCGTGTGACATGTGTGGCCAGTGGGTCAGCGATGCAGCGTCGCTGACACATGGTCCCGCCTTGTCCTTTACTAGGACGGAGAGAGAGACGGAGCGACGGGTGGCGTTACCCTGTCATGGTGCGGCCGCATCGCGCTTCGTTCCCCGTACTCTCCCTTACATCTCTCCCTAGCCAAGTCTACTAGCTATCTAGGGCCTAAGCCCATGGAGTGAAGCTCTTATTCTCAAATGCGGTGTTGCTCTTGCTCTTGTGTGTTGTTGTAATGAGGAGGGGGAGCCTCCTTTTATAGGTGGAGAGGAGGGGTTGATTCCTTGGAATATGCTTGATCTCCACATGGAAAGAGCAAACCGACATATAGATAAATTGCACCTAGGCCAAACCTCCACAACGACGTTGGGCAAGGTAGTAAGTGTCAACCAACCAAATCTTGGGCCAAACGGGGCTGGTGGGGGTCCAAATCGGCCCAGCTTCATTGTGTAGCCTCCATTGATCCCCTGGACTTGGCCCATGGTGGTTTGGTGCAGAGTTGAAGTGGTTTTGCCTCGGTTATGAGCATATTCTCCACTCTTCTAGGCCTTGATTTGTCTGGTAACGGGCCTGCTCCCCCTTGGGTTCGTGTTGGGTATATGTTTTGTTGTGTTTCTTGTACACTTTAAGCTCATTTTCTCTGTAATTGCGACATATCCTCCTGCAAATGAATAATCACCAAAACTCATGGAATTGATTAGTTATAAGTCCTAATTCTAAGTTTGGTGTTTTATTTGAGCAGGTTTTATATAAGAGTTGGTGGTTGGAAATAGGAGTTAAGCACCACCAACAGACTCCCCCACACTTAGCCCTTTGCTCATCCTCGAGTAAAGTTTTAGGGAATAAGATGGGTCATCTCCTTGAATGATATCTACATACTAGTTATTCCAAGCTTCACCTTAACCTTTGAACTTTTAAGTGTCTGCCACGTTTATCTTGGGTAATTGGATAATGGAACAACTTGGATTCAAACCCCCTTGCATCAAATAGTTCATAAACTTGGGTTTTTCATTTGATTTTGAAAATGCAAACATAGCTTTGCTCCTCAAATGATTTGCTCGGATCACTCAGTTTTGTGTTTGGTTCCTTACCAAGGCATATCATAGTGTTGTCTTCTTTCTTTCCTACTTCTAAAAAGCTTTTATGTGGAGTTTGGGTAGGGAAAGATATGAAGGCATACTTACACTGCATATATTGTAAATTCAAAGCTTGGATCCAAGGAGAAAAGATGTCATACCCTTAGATCAAGATCACGTACATGCCACATACATAAGCTATTCCTATATTGGGAATACGCTAAAACATGCCTTCGTCCATTAAAATATCTACTCCTACACTGGGAGTAGACAAAAAAAATGTCTTAGAAATAAATACTCCATGTTCTACAAAATAGTGATCTCTCTCATTATGTGGTTTAAGTGACATGGGCTATGCAAAAGTAAAAAAAAATATGGACACATGAAGGTCCAAATATATGAAAAAAAGAGAGAGATGAGCACATGAAGGCTCATGTAAAAAAATGATGAGCACATGAAGGCTCATGCAAAATAATAGCCATGTTCTTAGAATAAAAGTTCATGAGAGAGATCACTCATATCAAGGAGTATAGTATAGGTTTAAAATTATTTTATCCACACACATGCACTTCTTGATCTAAGGGTATGACATCTTTTCTCCTGGATCCAAGCTTTGAATTTACAATATATGCAGTGTAAGTATGCCTTCATATCTTTCCCTACCCAAACTCCACATAAAAGCTTTTTAGAAGTAGGAAAGAAAGAAGACAACACTATGATATGCCTTGGTAAGGAACCAAACACAAAACTGAGTGATCCGAGCAAATCATTTGAGGAGCAAAGCTATGTTTGCATTTTCAAAATCAAATGAAAAACCCAAGTTTATGAACTATTTGATGCAAGGGGGTTTGAATCCAAGTTGTTCCATTATCCAATTACCCAAGATAAACGTGGCAGACACTTAAAAGTTCAAAGGTTAAGGTGAAGCTTGGAATAACTAGTATGTAGATATCATTCAAGGAGATGACCCATCTTATTCCCTAAAACTTTACTCGAGGATGAGCAAAGGGCTAAGTGTGGGGGAGTCTGTTGGTGGTGCTTAACTCCTATTTCCAACCACCAACTCTTATATAAAACCTGCTCAAATAAAACACCAAACTTAGAATTAGGACTTATAACTAATCAATTCCATGAGTTTTGGTGATTATTCATTTGCAGGAGGATATGTCGCAATTACAGAGAAAATGAGCTTAAAGTGTACAAGAAACACAACAAAACATATACCCAACACGAACCCAAGGGGGAGCAGGCCCGTTACCAGACAAATCAAGACCTAGAAGAGTGGAGAATATGCTCATAACCGAGGCAAAACCACTTCAACTCTGCACCAAACCACCATGGGCCAAGTCCAGGGGATCAATGGAGGCTACACAATGAAGCTGGGCCGATTTGGACCCCCACCAGCCCCGTTTGGCCCAAGATTTGGTTGGTTGACACTTACTACCTTGCCCAACGTCGTTGTGGAGGTTTGGCCTAGGTGCAATTTATCTATATGTCGGTTTGCTCTTTCCATGTGGAGATCAAGCATATTCCAAGGAATCAACCCCTCCTCTCCACCTATAAAAGGAGGCTCCCCCTCCTCATTACAACAACACACAAGAGCAAGAGCAACACCGCATTTGAGAATAAGAGCTTCACTCCATGGGCTTAGGCCCTAGATAGCTAGTAGACTTGGCTAGGGAGAGATGTAAGGGAGAGTACGGGGAACGAAGCGCGATGCGGCCGCACCATGACAGGGTAACGCCACCCGTCGCTCCGTCTCTCTCTCCGTCCTAGTAAAGGACAAGGCGGGACCATGTGTCAGCGACGCTGCATCGCTGACCCACTGGCCACACATGTCACACGCACAAACCACACGCACACAGCACAGCACATGAAAACACTAGGTGCACCCGGCTATTGTACACTTAAAGTTAAAAACAAATTTATCTTGTTTTAGAAAAATTCCTAGAAAAAATATTAAATAAACTAGATGCACCCAAGAACCTACCCATAATATTTTCACACATTTTCCATACACCAAAAATATATATAATTCCATTTAATTCCAAACTATACATTAAACTTCTAAAATCCATATCTTCTTCATCTGAACTTCGTTTCACGTGAAACCACTCCCAAAATTCTTCTAAAATCAAGCTCTATTTATTTCACCTAGTACCACCATATTGTTCCATGCTTGCCTTTTGTTGTTTATCTTGTGATCCGTGTTTAGCGGTAGATTATTTATTAAATGCCAACCGATAGACGGTGAGTACCATGAGAGTGAGGACCCGGACTACATAGAAGATCCGGAAGGTGGCAACAACGAAGTCAACTCCTAGCTACTCCTTCCATGACCACCATATTACATCCACCATAAACCCAACTCTCCACATTCCATTAATACCCAATATTTTATCCTCCCTTTGTGAATATTTGGAATATAACGAATTATAAGCCCGATTATTATAATGTGATATTGATGATATGATAAAGTTTCCTATGATACTTGATGAGCTTTATTATATGAATGAACCTGAGAATAAAACACTTTGGTAACATGAAATATAAAGTGGTAAACCTAAAATGTGATAACGACAGGGGGCGAGTGCGGGGTAACTTATGTGGTATAAGTTACCTTGGCAGGATCGCCTAGTGAGGGTTCCTATTGGGAGATACTCGCCTCGGTCACATAAGGACCGGTTCATAGGCCATATCGCCTGGTCAGAAACTCATACAGCCACATGCCTATATGAGTAGGCTTGATCTCACACCCCGTTAGATAGAAGTATAATTTCTACTAGGAGGCTGGTGTTGGCATCGGAATATCAGGAGAAGACACGGATGCTAAGTGATCTTCTGTGGTCCAGTTGGCACGGATGCTAAGTGATCTTCCATGTAAAGCCCCTTGATTTGGCCATGTTCGAGCCCATACCTAATATTGATAGGATGATGTGGTATCATCCGTGTTACTAAATTGGATGATGTGGTATCATCCATAGCCTTGTGTTTCTAACCCCTGAGAAGCAGTGGTAGAATTATACGAACATCTGAGGTCACGTACTTTTGGGTACGAAGTCACGTTAGGCCTATCCCATCCACTGATCATGGATGGGATTGCACCTATCATGTGGGGAAATGTGTACAACCTTTGTAGAGTGTATTGAATCTATTCGAATAGCCACATCCTTGGAATGAGCAATCGCCGGGATGAGATCACTTATGATTAGATTTACTTTTATGTGTAATGAAACTGGACTAATGTGATTAATGTAGCTTAATACTAATTCGGGAACTAGCGAGAATGGTAATACTCTTCTAGGGCCCAACCCTATATTCAACTAAACCATACCACCTCACTACTTCCGCCTCCACCATCGCCTACCATCCACCACACCACCAAGCCACTACCATTACCTACCATCCTCCACACCACCAAGCCTTCACCATCCACTCCACCAAACCCTATGGTTAGGGCTTGCTGAGTATGTCCGTACTCACCCGTTGTTGACTCACAGATTTTGATGCTGAGGAAGACTACCATGACGACGAAGAGATGTACCACGAAGACTAGGAGTCACGCGAAGGAGTCTTACCATCGGACTAGGTCCGATCATGCCCAGTCCAATGATAAATGGAGAACAACTAGGTCCGATCGGACTGTCTGACCGTCGGAGGATTCCCGCAACTCCTCTGGGAGACCCTCCAGTGCCTTCGTTGTACCGAACCTCCCATGTACTATGGACATGAGTACCAAGAGGACGGTATGCCCAAGTGTGAAGAACACCTGCATATTGCAGAGCATCCATTATGCTTAGGATCTAGAACTCGGTGCATCCTAGCATTCGGAAGAGAACTAAGTGACACATGCCATATTGCAACACGCCAGGCCCTCACGGATATTGTCAGGATTATGAGGCAAAAATTGACAACACCCATGCAAGATTTTTCCCGGTGATGGATCAGACTACCCCGATATGGAGTGAGAAAGTTGAAACAATGGAAAAGGTTGGACAACAGACATTGGAGTACACCATAGTGTCCACAGTCAGATACCTGCATGCCCTTGACACTCTCTATGAAGACCAGCAACGTGAATTAAAGAAGTGGACTACCAAAGCCATGGAAACTAAAGCCGAAGTACAATGTCTAAGGCTAGAACTATTCATAATGAGCTCACAAATGGCAACCCTGAAGGACAAGAAGGAGTATTGCAGGCAAGAGCTATAGAAGGCCCTTGAGCATCCACGTGCAAGGAAGATAAAGAAAGGGAAATGGACCTTCGCCATGCCACCTAATCAAGGATACGATCCACACTACCCTCATTACAACTTGAATGGATACATCCCAAGGGAGTCATATTCCGATCATGCTGAAAGTGCGGAAAGTAGAGAACAGTCACAGATAACTTTGACAACAAGAAGACTGCTGGGGATGCAAATACTGCTGGACCATCATGAGTTCCTTCTGGGCAGGGTGCTCATGGATATGCATGGGAGCTTTATGTGCTGCGAGAAGAACAGCTAGCCAAAGAAAAAGGCAAAGCTATGTGCCGAGACCTTCACGGACGCAGTTCCTATAAAATAACTAAGTCAAGTCATAGCGTCTAGTTGTAAAATAAATAAGTGACTAGATGTAGAATGAATGTATCCCTAGAAGTAGTGTCGTTAGTACCGTTGTTAGTAATCATTCTAGCAGTTCATGTATGATGCAACCTTGTATCATATATAATTGTTCGTGTGATGTAATATAATGTGTGTGTGTGTTTGAATATGATTGTGTGCTCTTGCATGCTTGCTTGTTCACATATATACCCAAAAACCCCTCTGCTCCAATGTTGTACAGGACCTCTTCTCATCCTTGTTGTAAAGCAACAGATGGAAAGGAGATCCGCCTGAATTCAGCAACGCTGAGAAAGGGCAGCTGAAAGGCAGGTTCATGAAGAGGAACATGTTACACCACCACCTAGAGGCAGACAGAATCATGGAAATCGCGGGCAGCAAAACCAAAATCATGGGTATTAATGGAATGTGGAGAGTTGGGTTTATGGTGGATGTAATATGGTGGTCATGGAAGGAGTAGCTAGGAGTTGACTTCGTTGTTGCCACCTTCCGGATCTTCTATGTAGTCCGGGTCCTCACTCTCATGGTACTCACCGTCTATCGGTTGGCATTTAATAAATAATCTACCGCTAAACACGGATCACAAGATAAACAACAAAAGGCAAGCATGGAACAATATGGTGGTACTAGGTGAAATAAATAGAGCTTGATTTTAGAAGAATTTTGGGAGTGGTTTCACGTGAAACGAAGTTCAGATGAAGAAGATATGGATTTTAGAAGTTTAATGTATAGTTTGGAATTAAATGGAATTATATATATTTTTGGTGTATGGAAAATGTGTGAAAATATTATGGGTAGGTTCTTGGGTGCATCTAGTTTATTTAATATTTTTTCTAGGAATTTTTCTAAACAAGATAAATTTGTTTTTAACTTTAAGTGTACAATAGCCGGGTGCACCTAGTGTTTTCATGTGCTGTGCTGTGTGCGTGTGGTTTGTGCGTGTGACATGTGTGGCCAGTGGGTCAGCGATGCAGCGTCGCTGACACATGGTCCCGCCTTGTCCTTTACTAGGACGGAGAGAGAGACGGAGCGACGGGTGGCGTTACCCTGTCATGGTGCGGCCGCATCGCGCTTCGTTCCCCGTACTCTCCCTTACATCTCTCCCTAGCCAAGTCTACTAGCTATCTAGGGCCTAAGCCCATGGAGTGAAGCTCTTATTCTCAAATGCGGTGTTGCTCTTGCTCTTGTGTGTTGTTGTAATGAGGAGGGGGAGCCTCCTTTTATAGGTGGAGAGGAGGGGTTGATTCCTTGGAATATGCTTGATCTCCACATGGAAAGAGCAAACCGACATATAGATAAATTGCACCTAGGCCAAACCTCCACAACGACGTTGGGCAAGGTAGTAAGTGTCAACCAACCAAATCTTGGGCCAAACGGGGCTGGTGGGGGTCCAAATCGGCCCAGCTTCATTGTGTAGCCTCCATTGATCCCCTGGACTTGGCCCATGGTGGTTTGGTGCAGAGTTGAAGTGGTTTTGCCTCGGTTATGAGCATATTCTCCACTCTTCTAGGTCTTGATTTGTCTGGTAACGGGCCTGCTCCCCCTTGGGTTCGTGTTGGGTATATGTTTTGTTGTGTTTCTTGTACACTTTAAGCTCATTTTCTCTGTAATTGCGACATATCCTCCTGCAAATGAATAATCACCAAAACTCATGGAATTGATTAGTTATAAGTCCTAATTCTAAGTTTGGTGTTTTATTTGAGCAGGTTTTATATAAGAGTTGGTGGTTGGAAATAGGAGTTAAGCACCACCAACAGACTCCCCCACACTTAGCCCTTTGCTCATCCTCGAGTAAAGTTTTAGGGAATAAGATGGGTCATCTCCTTGAATGATATCTACATACTAGTTATTCCAAGCTTCACCTTAACCTTTGAACTTTTAAGTGTCTGCCACGTTTATCTTGGGTAATTGGATAATGGAACAACTTGGATTCAAACCCCCTTGCATCAAATAGTTCATAAACTTGGGTTTTTCATTTGATTTTGAAAATGCAAACATAGCTTTGCTCCTCAAATGATTTGCTCGGATCACTCAGTTTTGTGTTTGGTTCCTTACCAAGGCATATCATAGTGTTGTCTTCTTTCTTTCCTACTTCTAAAAAGCTTTTATGTGGAGTTTGGGTAGGGAAAGATATGAAGGCATACTTACACTGCATATATTGTAAATTCAAAGCTTGGATCCAAGGAGAAAAGATGTCATACCCTTAGATCAAGAAGTGCATGTGTGTGGATAAAATAATTTTAAACCTATACTATACTCCTTGATATGAGTGATCTCTCTCATGAACTTTTATTCTAAGAACATGGCTATTATTTTGCATGAGCCTTCATGTGCTCATCATTTTTTTTACATGAGCCTTCATGTGCTCATCTCTCTCTTTTTTTCATATATTTGGACCTTCATGTGTCCATATTTTTTTTTACTTTTGCATAGCCCATGTCACTTAAACCACATAATGAGAGAGATCACTATTTTGTAGAACATGGAGTATTTATTTCTAAGACATTTTTTTTGTCTACTCCCAGTGTAGGAGTAGAATATTTTAATGGACGAAGGCATGTTTTAGCGTATTCCCAATATAGGAATAGCTTATGTATGTGGCATGTACGTGATCTTGATCTTGGAGGCATGATAACTTTCTCAACAAGGGTCAACATGACTTGACAAAACTCAATGCAGGAGTAAGTAGCAAAAGTTTAGAGGTTTAAAGCTCTAATCACTAGATATGGCTTTGGTAGGAATTTGAATATCATTGAGGAGTATGCTATTTGAATTTTGATTTTGTAAAATAAATCTCAAGTTCTTTGCATAAGAGAGCAAGGTTCATTTTCATCTTACTATGTCACATATTCCAATTACTAGATAACATGGGGTCCCTATGATGAATTGTTCACAAGTACAGGAATATTGGCAAGGAATAAAGGGTATGCAAACTTAATCAAAGGGTAGCATGGAGATGGAGCGTCATTTGTTTTGCATTTTTAATTTTGTTCAATTTTAATTTTTTCTTCATGTAGGGAGATGAGGGTTATGTTGCACAAACCATCGTTTGAAGAGGAAGGAGTTTAGGGATCAGAGGTGATTTGGCTGCACTAGAGGTCTAGCCAATCCTCTCTGGAGCTATCTGTCTTGTCCTTCTGCATGTGGATTGTTCGATGTTGTGCAACGTGTTGGTGGGAGATCTCGAATGTGTGTTCATTATGCATGAGAGATCTCCCCCACACTTATACCCAACACGAACCCAAGGGGGAGCAGGCCCGTTACCAGACAAATCAAGACCTAGAAGAGTGGAGAATATGCTCATAACCGAGGCAAAACCACTTCAACTCTGCACCAAACCACCATGGGCCAAGTCCAGGGGATCAATGGAGGCTACACAATGAAGCT
This sequence comes from Tripidium arundinaceum, assembly GCA_030439765.1. NCBI lineage: Eukaryota > Viridiplantae > Streptophyta > Magnoliopsida > Poales > Poaceae > Tripidium > Tripidium arundinaceum. The sequence goes on along the minus strand of JAHUYU010002209.1, from coordinate 2,977 downwards.
GGGCCGATTTGGACCCCCACCAGCCCCGTTTGGCCCAAGATTTGGTTGGTTGACACTTACTACCTTGCCCAACGTCGTTGTGGAGGTTTGGCCTAGGTGCAATTTATCTATATGTCGGTTTGCTCTTTCCATGTGGAGATCAAGCATATTCCAAGGAATCAACCCCTCCTCTCCACCTATAAAAGGAGGCTCCCCCTCCTCATTACAACAACACACAAGAGCAAGAGCAACACCGCATTTGAGAATAAGAGCTTCACTCCATGGGCTTAGGCCCTAGATAGCTAGTAGACTTGGCTAGGGAGAGATGTAAGGGAGAGTACGGGGAACGAAGCGCGATGCGGCCGCACCATGACAGGGTAACGCCACCCGTCGCTCCGTCTCTCTCTCCGTCCTAGTAAAGGACAAGGCGGGACCATGTGTCAGCGACGCTGCATCGCTGACCCACTGGCCACACATGTCACACGCACAAACCACACGCACACAGCACAGCACATGAAAACACTAGGTGCACCCGGCTATTGTACACTTAAAGTTAAAAACAAATTTATCTTGTTTAGAAAAATTCCTAGAAAAAATATTAAATAAACTAGATGCACCCAAGAACCTACCCATAATATTTTCACACATTTTCCATACACCAAAAATATATATAATTCCATTTAATTCCAAACTATACATTAAACTTCTAAAATCCATATCTTCTTCATCTGAACTTCGTTTCACGTGAAACCACTCCCAAAATTCTTCTAAAATCAAGCTCTATTTATTTCACCTAGTACCACCATATTGTTCCATGCTTGCCTTTTGTTGTTTATCTTGTGATCCGTGTTTAGCGGTAGATTATTTATTAAATGCCAACCGATAGACGGTGAGTACCATGAGAGTGAGGACCCGGACTACATAGAAGATCCGGAAGGTGGCAACAACGAAGTCAACTCCTAGCTACTCCTTCCATGACCACCATATTACATCCACCATAAACCCAACTCTCCACATTCCATTAATACCCATGATTTTGGTTTTGCTGCCCGCGATTTCCATGATTCTGTCTGCCTCTAGGTGGTGGTGTAACATGTTCCTCTTCATGAACCTGCCTTTCAGCTGCCCTTTCTCAGCGTTGCTGAATTCAGGCGGATCTCCTTTCCATCTGTTGCTTTACAACAAGGATGAGAAGAGGTCCTGTACAACATTGGAGCAGAGGGGTTTTTGGGTATATATGTGAACAAGCAAGCATGCAAGAGCACACAATCATATTCAAACACACACACACATTATATTACATCACACGAACAATTATATATGATACAAGGTTGCATCATACATGAACTGCTAGAATGATTACTAACAACGGTACTAACGACACTACTTCTAGGGATACATTCATTCTACATCTAGTCACTTATTTATTTTACAACTAGACGCTATGACTTGACTTAGTTATTTTATAGGAACTGCGTCCGTGAAGGTCTCGGCACATAGCTTTGCCTTTTTCTTTGGCTAGCTGTTCTTCTCGCAGCACATAAAGCTCCCATGCATATCCATGAGCACCCTGCCCAGAAGGAACTCATGATGGTCCAGCAGTATTTGCATCCCCAGCAGTCTTCTTGTTGTCAAAGTTATCTGTGACTGTTCTCTACTTTCCGCACTTTCAGCATGATCGGAATATGACTCCCTTGGGATGTATCCATTCAAGTTGTAATGAGGGTAGTGTGGATCGTATCCTTGATTAGGTGGCATGGCGAAGGTCCATTTCCCTTTCTTTATCTTCCTTGCACGTGGATGCTCAAGGGCCTTCTATAGCTCTTGCCTGCAATACTCCTTCTTGTCCTTCAGGGTTGCCATTTGTGAGCTCATTATGAATAGTTCTAGCCTTAGACATTGTACTTCGGCTTTAGTTTCCATGGCTTTGGTAGTCCACTTCTTTAATTCACGTTGCTGGTCTTCATAGAGAGTGTCAAGGGCATGCAGGTATCTGACTGTGGACACTATGGTGTACTCCAATGTCTGTTGTCCAACCTTTTCCATTGTTTCAACTTTCTCACTCCATATCGGGGTAGTCTGATCCATCACCGGGAAAAATCTTGCATGGGTGTTGTCAATTTTTGCCTCATAATCCTGACAATATCCGTGAGGGCCTGGCGTGTTGCAATATGGCATGTGTCACTTAGTTCTCTTCCGAATGCTAGGATGCACCGAGTTCTAGATCCTAAGCATAATGGATGCTCTGCAATATGCAGGTGTTCTTCACACTTGGGCATACCGTCCTCTTGGTACTCATGTCCATAGTACATGGGAGGTTCGGTACAACGAAGGCACTGGAGGGTCTCCCAGAGGAGTTGCGGGAATCCTCCGACGGTCAGACAGTCCGATCGGACCTAGTTGTTCTCCATTTATCATTGGACTGGGCATGATCGGACCTAGTCCGATGGTAAGACTCCTTCGCGTGACTCCTAGTCTTCGTGGTACATCTCTTCGTCGTCATGGTAGTCTTCCTCAGCATCAAAATCTGTGAGTCAACAACGGGTGAGTACGGACATACTCAGCAAGCCCTAACCATAGGGTTTGGTGGAGTGGATGGTGAAGGCTTGGTGGTGTGGAGGATGGTAGGTAATGGTAGTGGCTTGGTGGTGTGGTGGATGGTAGGCGATGGTGGAGGCGGAAGTAGTGAGGTGGTATGGTTTAGTTGAATATAGGGTTGGGCCCTAGAAGAGTATTACCATTCTCGCTAGTTCCCGAATTAGTATTAAGCTACATTAATCACATTAGTCCAGTTTCATTACACATAAAAGTAAATCTAATCATAAGTGATCTCATCCCGGCGATTGCTCATTCCAAGGATGTGGCTATTCGAATAGATTCAATACACTCTACAAAGGTTGTACACATTTCCCCACATGATAGGTGCAATCCCATCCATGATCAGTGGATGGGATAGGCCTAACGTGACTTCGTACCCAAAAGTACGTGACCTCAGATT
>JAHUYU010000062.1:0-17405 GCA_030439765.1 Tripidium arundinaceum | reverse complement strand
AAAAAACCCACGTACCGGTATGCCGTTAATTCTTTTGAGATTTTAAATACTCTCATCTTCAGAAATTCAGTGTTGTACTACTCTGCGAGTGCGATGATGCGCGTTAGGTTCCGAAGATACTAGGAACATACCCTACGTGTTGTTGCATTAATCGTGAATAAATTTTACCCTACTAGAAAACTGAATATCTTTGAGGGCCAAACACCCTTAAGGAAATCTTGAAAACCATCAACGAAATCATTTGAGGCGGCTGATCCTCAAGGAAGGACCACCAAGAATAGAGAGCAAGAGAAATCCGATTACCTTGGGAGGTCGGTGGCCAGAAATGATTTTCTTGGATTTTAGCCGCCAAGAAAACAAAGGCGGTTCCGATTTTTTGCATTGTCAAGGAAATATAAAAAACCCAAGAATATATATTTTCTTAAGTGCTGATGACCACCAGGTAAATTACAATAACCGCCAAGGACCTAGGATATATGTTGATGACCCCCAAGGATATATAGTGCTGATGACTCTAAATGATTTCAAATAAAATGTCACAATTGCAAAGTTGTAGATCTCTTGAAGTTTTGCAACGACCTTGATATAAATTTTGTTTTCATCCGATAGTAGTGTGTTGCATTGTTATCTTTAAAACTAACTAGACATCTCAAGCTAAGTGCTAATACGCATTATCTAATAACAGCTCAGACCTGTATATATCTTTTGTTGGATTAATGTACTAAGAAAAACTGTATTTCATTCCACAGACATGTCAAAGGAGCATCTATGGCTATAAAATGCAATGTCTAACTAACTAGCCTATAATGAGTCCATTATAATATATTAGTGGTTAAGAGAAATGACTAAAATGAACAATTTTCCTTGGTGGCTACAACAATTTACTTGAGAGCTTACACCCAAGGAAACATATTTTCCTTGGCGGTATGGAATGACACCCACGAAAATGTTAGATTACCGTGTTAGTTTGTAATAACACTCAAGAAAATATGAATTACCTTGGTGGTGTAGACTAGCACTCAAGGAAATATGAAATTACCTTGGCGGTGTGAACTAGCACTCAAGAATATGCATTTTCTTGGAGGTTTCCTACAACCCCCAAGGTAATTGATGATATATTCCTTGGGGTTCAATTTTGCCCCTCAAGAAAGTTGTTGGTCACCAAGGATAATCCGTTTTCTGGCAGTTTAGTGGATAGTTTGGTATGCTGACGTTGACAAATAAATGCACGTTAATTAGTGGATGATGTGGCTTGTTGACGTGGATAGTTTGCATGAATAGACAGGTGACATAATTGCATGCGCCCGTGGGCTACTGATGTGGATGGTTTGCATGTCGAGATAGAATACTAGTGGGGTCTATGATTATAAGAGATATAGATACAGATACAGATATAGATATATATAGATATAGATACAGATACAGATACAGATATAGATACAGATATAGATATAGATATAGATACAGATATATAGATAGATATATATATAGATATATATATATATATATAGATAGATATATATATATATAGATATAGATATAGATATATAGATATATAGAGATAGAGATATAAATATAGATATAGATTGATACTAGCACAACACAAGATTTAAGAAACAACAATTTACAACTAATAAATATGTGAACATCATTATTTTTTGCCAACACAATCATTTGCAGCGATTCTGTGTATTACCTCCAACCCCCCCAAAAAATACAATTCAAGTTGTATTCTTTGTTATAATATCTAAAGTTTGACCAATTATATAGATAAAAATATTAACATATTTATGCCACCAAATAAGTATTTTTGAAAATATATCTCATGAAAAATCTAATTATACTTATTTAATATCATAAATGGTTTATATCTTTTATATATTTAGTTAGTCAAACATAATATACTTGAACTTAGTACCATGCTAGAATCACTAAATAATCATGTGAACTTGCGTTGGAATACCGAACTAGCTAATCCATTTCGGTCACTCGGTAAGAGTAGATACGTACGAGTGCTCCTAAAATCTCGGAAATCAAAATCATTAGAAGTTTGTGTATGTTTAATGTCTATAATTAACACAAATTACTTATCTTTGTGTGCCCTCTCTATTTATTTCTACCACAGTAATCATATAGATACCCTGCGATCTCTATCCGGTCACGATAAACTTGTACTCCGTGTGTCTTCAAATATGCATGCCCTAACTCACACCTTAGCTTAAGTTGCGGTGACTTTTATTGCAGCCAACTATGTCTCATGAACTCATCGATCTAGCTTTTACTTTTCAATTTTTTGACTTATCTGTTTCTATAAATATCCTCAAGTCAAATAAATTGAAACTATTATGCTTTTACTTTTCAATTTTTTAACTTATTTGTTTCTATAAACTATTATCCCTCTGACCTCTCTCCCTCACTCTCTTTCTTCCTCCCCAGATACGACTTGTCTTTCTCCTTGATCTCGGTGTCGATCCACTGCTCAAAATCACAAAGCGGTGGAGGGGTCTGCAAAACATGCAACTATTACACATACAACCTAATAAACCATACATGATTTCATATGACATATAAAAAATATTGCACAATATCAATTTCTCACCATCAACCCAATGCTGATCTGACGAGGTGTAGGGCCAAATGCGTAATTGTCACACATCCAGTACCTCTACTTGTACGTTTCCTCCTCATCAGAAATCGCTACCTTGCAAGGATCACCGTAGTAGCACATCGGCACTGGAACACCACTAGGAAGTGGCAAACGGGTGAATGCAGTTCCCACCAACGTCCTATTCCAAATTTTGAACAAATCAATCCTAGGGTTTCCATTTCGTTCCAAGAACTCACAACAATAAACTTTACAAATCAATCGTAGGGTTTACCTTGGTTTGGAAGATTTACCATGCCTTGCATCTCCGGAGGCCGATCTGGTCGGGAGGGAGGGAGAGGACGGTGGAGGAGGGAGATCTAGAGGGGAGAGATCTGGAGGAGGAAGAAAGAGAGTGAGGGAGAGAGGTCAGAGGGATAATAGTTTATAGAAACAAATAAGTTAAAAAATTGAAAAGTAAAAGCATAATAGTTTCAATTTATTTGACTTGAGGATATTTATAGAAACAGATAAGTCAAAAAATTGAAAAGTAAAAGCTAGATCGATGAGTTCATGAGACATAGTTGGCTGCAATAAAAGTCACCGCAACTTAAGCTAAGGTGTGAGTTAGGGCATGCATATTTGAAGACACACGGAGTACAAGTTTATCGTGACCGGATAGAGATCGCAGGGTATCTATATGATTACTGTGGTAGAAAATAAATAGAGAGGGCACACAAAGATAAGTAATTTGTGTTAATTATAGACATTAAACATACACAAACTTCTAATGATTTTGATTTCCGAGATTTTAGGAGCACTCGTACGTATCTACTCTTACCGAGTGACCGAAATGGATTAGCTAGTTCGGTATTCCAACGCAAGTTCACATGATTATTTAGTGATTCTAGCATGGTACTAAGTTCAAGTATATTATGTTTGACTAACTAAATATATAAAAGATATAAACCATTTATGATATTAAATAAGTATAATTAGATTTTTCATGAGATATATTTTCAAAAATACTTATTTGGTGGCATAAATATGTTAATATTTTTATCTATATAATTGGTCAAACTTTAGATATTATAACAAAGAATACAACTTGAATTGTATTTTTGGGGGGGTTGGAGGTAATACACAGAATCGCTGCAAATGATTGTGTTGGCAAAAAATAATGATGTTCACATATTTATTAGTTGTAAATTGTTGTTTCTTAAATCTTGTGTTGTGCTAGTATCAATCTATATCTATATTTATATCTCTATCTCTATATATCTATATATCTATATCTTATCTATATATATATATATATATCTATATATATATATATATATCTATATATATATCTATCTATATATCTGTATCTATATCTATATCTATATCTGTATCTATATCTGTATCTGTATCTGTATCTATATCTATATATATCTATATCTGTATCTGTATCTATATCTCTTATAATCATAGACCCCACTAGTATTCTATCTCGACATGCAAACCATCCACATCAGTAGCCCACGGGCGCATGCAATTATGTCACCTGTCTATTCATGCAAACTATCCACGTCAACAAGCCACATCATCCACTAATTAACGTGCATTTATTTGTCAACGTCAGCATACCAAACTATCCACTAAACTGCCAGAAAACGGATTATCCTTGGTGACCAACAACTTTCTTGAGGGGCAAAATTGAACCCCAAGGAATATATCATCAATTACCTTGGGGGTTGTAGGAAACCTCCAAGAAAATGCATATTCTTGAGTGCTAGTTCACACCGCCAAGGTAATTTCATATTTCCTTGAGTGCTAGTCTACACCACCAAGGTAATTCATATTTTCTTGAGTGTTATTACAAACTAACACGGTAATCTAACATTTTCGTGGGTGTCATTCCATACCGCCAAGGAAAATATGTTTCCTTGGGTGTAAGCTCTCAAGTAAATTGTTGTAGCCACCAAGGAAAATTGTTCATTTTAGTCATTTCTCTTAACCACTAATATATTATAATGGACTCATTATAGGCTAGTTAGTTAGACATTGCATTTTATAGCCATAGATGCTCCTTTGACATGTCTGTGGAATGAAATACAGTTTTTCTTAGTACATTAATCCAACAAAAGATATATACAGGTCTGAGCTGTTATTAGATAATGCGTATTAGCACTTAGCTTGAGATGTCTAGTTAGTTTTAAAGATAACAATGCAACACACTACTATCGGATGAAAACAAAATTTATATCAAGGTCGTTGCAAAACTTCAAGAGATCTACAACTTTGCAATTGTGACATTTTTATTTGAAATCATTTAGAGTCATCAGCACTATATATCCTTGGGGGTCATCAACATATATCCTAGGTCCTTGGCGGTTATTGTAATTTACCTGGTGGTCATCAGCACTTAAGAAAATATATATTCTTGGGTTTTTTATATTTCCTTGACAATGCAAAAAATCGGAACCGCCTTTGTTTTCTTGGCGGCTAAAATCCAAGAAAATCATTTCTGGCCACCGACCTCCCAAGGTAATCGGATTTCTCTTGCTCTCTATTCTTGGTGGTCCTTCCTTGAGGATCAGCCGCCTCAAATGATTTCGTTGATGGTTTTCAAGATTTCCTTAAGGGTGTTTGGCCCTCAAAGATATTCAGTTTTCTAGTAGGGTAAAATTTATTCACGATTAATGCAACAACACGTAGGGTATGTTCCTAGTATCTTCGGAACCTAACGCGCATCATCGCACTCGCAGAGTAGTACAACACTGAATTTCTGAAGATGAGAGTATTTAAAATCTCAAAAGAATTAACGGCATACCGGTACGTGGGTTTTTTTTTATACTACATAATGTTAGTATATACGATAGCTGCCAAGAAGCCGTTACTTTCTAAAATAGTGCACGCGTGACCCGAAGGCCGAAGCCTCTCTAATCCTCCCATGATTTGCTCCAGAGCCATGTGACCCCTACCAATGCAAGTCGGGTGCAACGGCCGTTGATGGCGATCGCGGCCCACTATGCGTTCCTCCGATGCATTTCCTGCCTATAAAAACCACGGCAAGGTTGCTCTTCCTCGACCATCGAGACACACAGAACTTCTCCTGTCTGCCTACTAATAGCTCTCAAGTACTATGATGGCCACCTTGTCCTCCACAGTAGTTGCACTTGGTGCACTTCTCTTCCTGCTCCTTGCAACGTGTGGCTCATGCGCGAGACCGGTGAGCTTTAACGCCTCCGACTTCACCGCCGATCCCAACTGGGAGGCTGCCAGGGCCACCTGGTACGGTGCGCCCACCGGCGCCGGCCCTGATGACGACGGTACGTACATGAACGCCGGTGCATGCATGGTCTCATTGTGCATGCCGCAGTTCAATAGTGCATAGCGTTGTTTTGAACCGAGTCTGAACCACTGTACGCCGCCGTGTGCCATGCATCAATTATTTGTCTGCATGCAGGTGGCGCCTGTGGATTCAAGAACGTGAACCTGCCGCCGTTCTCGGCGATGACATCGTGCGGCAACGAGCCCCTGTTCAAGGACGGCAAGGGCTGCGGCTCCTGCTACCAAGTACGTAGCTTAGATTAATTGTCAGAGGAAGATCCTTTAATTTGGTGCCTGCCTTAATGGAAACGGAAAGCTCGAGCTTAGTTTTGACTTTCGACTAACCAACTCCGTTTTATTTTATTTTCCAGATACGATGCCAAAACAACCCTGCCTGCTCCGGCAACCCAGAGACGGTGATCATCACTGACATGAACTACTACCCCGTGGCCAAGTACCACTTCGACCTCAGCGGCACGGCGTTCGGCGCCATGGCCAAGCCCGGACGCAACGACGAGCTCCGCCACGCCGGCATCATCGACATCGAGTTCAAAAGGTGGGTAACACGCACCGCTCGTTGCACAGAACCACCACAGACGACCGGCTGATCAGCTGGAGGCCCCTGGCCCTACGCCAACAGAATCAAATCTCGAGACCGTCTAGCTACATTATTTTCCGCGGAGCCCTTGTACTTTTGCACAACCAACTCTAGCGAGAACGACCGGTTTAACCGGGCCCCATTTAGATTCAATTCGCACAATATTAGTAGTACTTCCGCTTTACAATGTGGCGTTTGCGTGCGTGCCTGCCTGTGGACAAAGTGTTCTGAAGCTAGCCTAATCCAAGAATATATCACATGGTTTGTTCCCTGTAGGGTGCCCTGCAACTACCCCGGGCAGAAGGTGACTTTCCACGTGGAGGAGGGCTCCAACCCCGTCTACTTCGCGGTGCTCGTCGAGTTCGAAGACGGCGACGGCGACGTGGTGCAGGTGGACCTCATGGAGGCCAACTCTGGGTCGTGGACGCCGATGCGCGAGTCCTGGGGATCCATCTGGAGGCTGGACTCCGGCCACCGCCTCACTGCGCCATTCTCCCTGCGCATCACGAACGAGTCCGGCAAGACGCTGGTGGCTAACCAAGTCATCCCGGCCAACTGGGCGCCCAACACCTACTACCGTTCCATCGTCCAGTATTAGCTCTCTGCCGCTGCGCACCATAATAATTGTGTGTCATTGTGGTTGGTTAGTTTGGTAGTAGTATTGTATTGCTGCTTGCATGGGACTGAGCCATTGAGATGCCTCACAGCCTCCGTCAGTTACTAGTAGGTGTTGGTGCGCGGCTTCATTCAGGGAGTTGAAGACTGGGAAAATGGAGGAAGCAAAGTTAATTTGCATATGCTTTCCCGCCCATTGTCAATGCATGTACCAGTGCGATTAAGATTATAAATTATTAACAGTATTTTGTGTGCCATATGGTAGTACTAGTACCTCTCTGCTTCGTTCGATATCTCTTTTGTTTCAGTCATGCTTATTATGCAGCCGACCTAAATCGAATTATCTGAAATTACCATCTATATATGAGTCCCATTATAAAAAAGTGAATTATCTCAGTTCCTGACGAAACCAAAACCCATCACGCGAAGTCCATACGTTACCTTTGATTCCTAGACCTTTGATTATTTATTGTATTTATTTTCTGATTCCTATATCTCCCATTATTTATTCTTATTCCTTTGTTGCCTATGGTGAGAGTGTTTATCAGCCAGAGGCTGGAGCCTAAACTACAATGAAAATTGGTTGTGCGTGCAAACCTCTTGCAGAGGCCAAAGTAGAATGGTTTCCTTTACCTAAAAAAACTCCTATTATTTAGCCTGCATTTGCCAAGGATGCACTACACGAACCTGATCCTTCCTTGCTAACAAGGTACGAATCGAGAAAATAAAATGTCTCGTGCGACTTCAGAATAAAATGATTGAGATTTGGAGGACAAAAGAAGGGCGGTGTTTTAGTACAAATCGCTGGTTCCAGGGCTGGCCTATTAGCATAAACAACCTTTTTCTAAATTGTAAACTGGTTGCAGCGACAATGCGAGCACTATCAATGCACAGCGAAGTTTGTTTTTCTTTCACGCTGCCTTTTCTTCTGATGGCACACTCCATTCCCGTGGATTTGGCAATCCTGAAAAGGAACATCATCATAATTCCTGCAACGGACAAATCTCACCAGTGCTTAATTACAATCAGTGGTCCGTTGGTTCAACGGAAAGGATATGCTAATCCTCCAACACAAGTCCCTTTCCGTCCAAAGCACTTTAATTTCGCTCGTAACTAAAGATTATCTACTCCATATAGGACCGGAGTATAATTAACCGTGTGACATAATGATTTCGGCTACTGTGAGAGCCAGGCGGCAAAGTCACCGCTTATATATATATTAGATAACTTAAAGTGGCAAGAACTGGATTCTTGCCGTAATTACTGGCGTCAAACCGTCCCTGCTCCAGTCACTTCCAATGACCGCACCAAATTACGCCAAGCTGCAGGTGTAGCCCTTGAACTAGCAGCGGGTGTTCGACAAGGTCGTCAGTCGTTACACCTAAGGATGGCAACGGGGCGAATTCGGATCGGGTGAAGTCGCTGGGTATCCAAAACCGAAACCCGAACTAAAAACCCGAATCCGCCTCGAACACCAATTCAGGTGAAAATCTATCCCCGAAACCGAAACCCGCGGATCCCCAAAACCCGATGGATTATCCAAAATCCGAAAACATTACAATAAATCCCCTATGTGCTGCGCTGCTGCCGCCCTTAGAGTCTGCCGTCTGCCCGCCTCGTGGTCCTTGCGAGGCAGCAGCTAGGGCCTGGGTGCGCTGCGCTGCCGCCTATGGCCTGCCCCCACCTGCTCCGGCTGGGCGCGCGCGCACCGCTGCGCCTCTGGCTGCTGGGCGCTGGCCCATGCTCTTTTGGCTTGCTGTGGCCGGTGGGTGTACGGGTGGTGGCAGGCTTAGGAACCTGCAACTGCTGGGTGCGCGGTGGCGGGTGGTGAGGCCGTGAGCGAGCGGCCAAGGAAACACAAGCGCCAGCATGCCGACATGCGGATCTGGTGAGTCGTGACCAGGGTGAGCGAGCGGCCGAGCGTGAGGTGAGGCCGTGAGGTCTGAGATGAGAGTTTCAAAGTTATATACCTAGGGTTACTAGATGGAATGTTAGTGGGCTCTATTGTTTTGGGGCCTTTCGGGTCTCCGAACTCGAAAATCCGTAGGTGCAAAACTGTCCCTGAAACCAAAACCGTTGGACCTGAAACCTGCGGATATCCGAACCGAACCCAACCCACTACCATCCCTTAGTGACGGACCGGGATCCTAATGGTTCCCCATAGGGCCAACTACTCACTATGGGCTTGAGCCGGCCCACGGTCTTCTTGAGGACATGAGACAAGGTGGCGTGTACTCCAAGGCACGAAGGACCAACCTAGTCGGACTTTAGAAAGTTAGTCTTTGTAATAGGACTAGAACTCTCCTCTCGTAGCCGACTAGGACTCAACAAATGCGCCTGCCCTCTGGACTATATAAAGAGAGACAAGGGCACCCCCTTGTAATCATCTCATACACAACAATCCAACGCAAAGGCATCACACCGAACTGGACATAAGGTATTACGCTATTTAGTGGCCTGAACTAGTATAAATCGATGTCTTCGCGTTCACCGTCGAGTTCTGCATACGCCGAAACCCACCAAACATCGTCCCGGGTAGTGCCGTGATGTGTTGCCGGTCATCAAACACTGACAACTGGCGTACCAGGTAGGGGCTTTCAGCAAATTCGTGGTCGAGAGCTCAATAGACCTCGACATCACCATGGATTTTCCGGCAGGATTAACTTTCGTCTTAGGTTCCTGGATCTGCATGGCGGACGGCTATGGCAAGCTCCAAAGTCGCCTCATGGAGATCTCGGCGGATTGGGCTGTTCCTCAAGATGCACAGGATGATCTCATCGAGAAAATTGATGATTTTTCAATTTTCGGTCCTACTCGGACTCCGAAATAGTTGAAGCAACTTGAGTCTTACTCGGATATGGTCACCCTGTGCAAGTCAGACTCCAAGACATCAGGTGTCCGCGCCCACCACCTAGTTTGATTCCCACTTGGACTCAGGAATTCGGCTTCTGTCTACCAGGAGTTGGTCTCAAAGATTATGCAATCAGATCAAGAGATCCCTCTAACAGGCGCCTAGCAAGGCCCGGTCTTTTCTGCCACATCAGAGGGAAGCATTGTGTACTGGCCAGGAGTTCGGCCACTCAAGGATTCATCCAGTTCATCAAGGCTAGTCTGCATGATGGGGCAGTTGTCGTTCCAAGTCAGCACCATGCTCCCTACCATTGAGAAGGAAGGTTCCGCTGAGATTCTTTCCAACACTTCAACTGCAGAGTCTGGCACCAATAGCACCATCTGCTATGGCCATAGTCGGGAAGTCTTCATGCTCCCACAACCTCCGCAGCGTCCAGATGTCAATTCAGATGATGAGCCGCTGGAAGACATCTCTGATGACATTCAACCCTGTGCCACCATCAATGAGGACCTTTGTGAGTTGCATCCCTGCAATTGTTGGATCCAGAACCAGGGGGTAGTGTTTGGCATTAGATAAGCTGGTCCACTGATCCTCCCTCGTGAACTGAATCGGGTACTCGGACCAATCCAGGTATCTTGGGGTAGCGAGCTCAACGGCTAAAATCTCGCAGAGGGTAAGCTTCTCCTGTCTCTTGGATGTGAAAGCAGCTACTCCTCCGAAGATTAGGTTGATAACCCCCTTCACTGGCTGGAAGTTACCATCTTTGTCTTGGTCGTCTCATTTGTCATCAGCCTTGTCTTTGGGCTTACCCTTGTCGGCTTTTGGAGTGAGACCACGCTCCTTGAGTTGCCTACACTGGGCAGCCAAGTGTCTGCCTTTGGGATGAAAGGACATGGTTGTCGAAGTAGGTCTTCAAAATTTCTTGGTCTATTATCCTTCTTTGGCTGCTCCATGGAGGCAATAGTGTTGTCCGGGCCTCGCTTCCTACTCGGCTGTCCACCTTGATAGTCCTTTGGATTGTTGCTACGGTTGCCCTGGCGATTGCGATCGGGAAACCTTTCACATGTCCATTCCTATGAATCTATCATCCTCTCGACAGTGCATTGGAACTCCTCCACAGACTCTAGTCTGTTCTTGATGAAGTCTTGGAACTGATATCGTTCCTTGATGCCATTGGCGAAGAACTCGATCATCTCTCTCTCTCAGAGACATTGACTACTTTTGAGCGGATTTCAGCAAAGTGCCGATAGTAGTCACACAAACTTTCACTGTTCTGCTATTTGCAGTTCATGCGATCATGTCGAGTATTTGGCCGAGTATGTACTCCTTGGAAATTCCGTAGAAACATCTTCTGGAGCTTACTCCAACTATCAATGGAATCAGTTAGAAGTCGTTCAAACCATGTCAATGGGACTGAATTGAGCACCATTGGGAGGAAAAGAGCCTTGATATCATTGTCTCCCCTGCCAATTCGATAGCTTGTGCATATATAAGCAGCCACTGGCCTGGTTCCCTCTTGCCATTGTACTTCTCAAGGTTGGATGGCTTGAACTTGTGCGGGAAAGGAATGGAGCGTAGTTGACTGGAGAAGCAAGGAAAGCGATCTGATATGACTGGAGCTCTGGGTGCAAACTCCGTGACTCGCTCATGATTGTGAGGATCTCCTTTAGGTGGGTTAGCCGAACAATTGTCCCTGCCGCCCCTGTTCTGACTGACATGATGTTGGCCTGCACCTTCTTGGATCTGACTGGGTTCTCCGAGTTGCTCATGAAATGATCTTCTATGTGACTAGCCCGCCCGAGAAGGGCTTGCCTGGGAAGGGTGAGCAAGGGAGGCTAGATTCCGCCCATTGAGCTGCAATGCAGCAGACTACAAAATAACCTTGAGACGCTCCTGGTCAAGAGTAGGATTGGGGATGTTTGCGATCTCCTGTGCTGTGAACAAGGCGTTGGCATATGGGGTGTTGAATACCCTGTGACCGGTGATTCTTGGAACTCAGGCTCAAGATTGCGCATGGCAGATGAAAGTCATCTCTCGCGATCCTTGTTCGCTGCCTCTACTTCTCGCTCCCAGTTGATGCGCTCTTGTTCGGCTTCATCTTCAAGGCATTTGCGCTGAACTTCTTCTTCATAGTTCTTGCAAGCGGAATCGTAACGCTCGAGGGCTTCCTTGTGGTGGTTGGCGCAATTGCGTCGGGCTTGCTTGTGCTTGTTCTTCTTCAGTTGTGCAGCCTTCTCTGCCTCAGATTTTGCATCTGGGGCTTGAATATCATCAGAGATGTCTTCCAGCGGCTCATCATCTGAATTGACATCTGGACGCTGCGGAGGTTGTGGGAGCATGAAGACTTCCCGACTATGGCCATAGCAGATGGTGCTATTGGTGCCAGACTCTGCAGTTGAAGTGTTGGAAAGAATCTCAGCGGAACCTTCCTTCTCAATGGTAGGGAGCATGGTGCTGACTTGGAACGACAACTGCCCCATCATGCAGACTAGCCTTGATGAACTGGATGAATCCTTGAGTGGCCGAACTCCTGGCCAGTACACAATGCTTCCCTCTGATGTGGCAGAAAAGACCGGGCCTTGCTAGGCGCCTGTTAGAGGGATCTCTTGATCTGATTGCATAATCTTTGAGACCAACTCCTGGTAGACAGAAGCCGAATTCCTGAGTCCAAGTGGGAATCAAACTAGGTGGTGGGCGCGGACACCTGATGTCTTGGAGTCTGACTTGCACAGGGTGACCATATCCGAGTAAGACTCAAGTTGCTTCAACTATTTCGGAGTCCGAGTAGGACCGAAAATTGAAAAATCATCAATTTTCTCGATGAGATCATCCTGTGCATCTTGAGGAACAGCCCAATCCGCCGAGATCTCCATGAGGCGACTTTGGAGCTTGCCATAGCCGTCCGCCATGCAGATCCAGGAACCTAAGACGAAAGTTAATCCTGCCGGAAAATCCATGGTGATGTCGAGGTCTATTGAGCTCTCGACCACGAATTTGCTGAAAGCCCCTACCTGGTACGCCAGTTGTCAGTGTTTGATGACCGGCAACACATCACGGTACTACCCGGGACGATGTTTGGTGGGTTTCGGCGTATGCAGAACTCGACGGTGAACGCGAAGACATCGATTTATACTAGTTCAGGCCACTAAATAGCGTAATACCTTATGTCCAGTTCGGTGTGATGCCTTTGCGTTGGATTGTTGTGTATGAGATGATTACAAGGGGGTGCCCTTGTCTCTCTTTATATAGTCCAGAGGGCAGGCGCATTTGTTGAGTCCTAGTCGGCTACGAGAGGAGAGTTCTAGTCCTATTACAAAGACTAACTTTCTAAAGTCCGACTAGGTTGGTCCTTCGTGCCTTGGAGTACACGCCACCTTGTCTCATGTCCTCAAGAAGACCGTGGGCCGGCTCAAGCCCATAGTGAGTAGTTGGCCCTATGGGGAACCATTAGGATCCCGGTCCGTCACTAAGGGATGGTAGTGGGTTGGGTTCGGTTCGGATATCCGCAGGTTTCAGGTCCAACGGTTTTGGTTTCAGGGACAGTTTTGCACCTACGGATTTTCGAGTTCGGAGACCCGAAAGGCCCCAAAACAATAGAGCCCACTAACATTCCATCTAGTAACCCTAGGTATATAACTTTGAAACTCTCATCTCAGACCTCACGGCCTCACCTCACGCTCGGCCGCTCGCTCACCCTGGTCACGACTCACCAGATCCGCATGTCGGCATGCTGGCGCTTGTGTTTCCTTGGCCGCTCGCTCACGGCCTCACCACCCGCCACCGCGCACCCAGCAGTTGCAGGTTCCTAAGCCTGCCACCACCCGTACACCCACCGGCCACAGCAAGCCAAAAGAGCATGGGCCAGCGCCCAGCAGCCAGAGGCGCAGCGGTGCGCGCGCGCCCAGCCGGAGCAGGTGGGGGCAGGCCATAGGCGGCAGCGCAGCGCACCCAGGCCCTAGCTGCTGCCTCGCAAGGACCACGAGGCGGGCAGACGGCAGACTCTAAGGGCGGCAGCAGCGCAGCACATAGGGGATTTATTGTAATGTTTTCGGATTTTGGATAATCCATCGGGTTTTGGGGATCCGCGGGTTTCGGTTTCGGGGATAGATTTTCACCTGAATTGGTGTTCGAGGCGGATTCGGGTTTTTAGTTCGGGTTTCGGTTTTGGATACCCAGCGACTTCACCCGATCCGAATTCGCCCCGTTGCCATCCTTAGGTGTAACGACTGACGACCTTGTCGAACACCCGCTGCTAGTTCAAGGGCTACACCTGCAGCTTGGCGTAATTTGGTGCGGTCATTGGAAGTGACTGGAGCAGGGACGGTTTGACGCCAGTAATTACGGCAAGAATCCAGTTCTTGCCACTTTAAGTTATCTAATATATATATAAGCGGTGACTTTGCCGCCTGGCTCTCACAGTAGCCGAAATCATTATGTCACACGGTTAATTATACTCCGGTCCTATATGGAGTAGATAATCTTTAGTTACGAGCGAAATTAAAGTGCTTTGGACGGAAAGGGACTTGTGTTGGAGGATTAGCATATCCTTTCCGTTGAACCAACGGACCACTGATTGTAATTAAGCACTGGTGAGATTTGTCCGTTGCAGGAATTATGATGATGTTCCTTTTCAGGATTGCCAAATCCACGGGAATGGAGTGTGCCATCAGAAGAAAAGGCAGCGTGAAAGAAAAACAAACTTCGCTGTGCATTGATAGTGCTCGCATTGTCGCTGCAACCAGTTTACAATTTAGAAAAAGGTTGTTTATGCTAATAGGCCAGCCCTGGAACCAGCGATTTGTACTAAAACACCGCCCTTCTTTTGTCCTCCAAATCTCAATCATTTTATTCTGAAGTCGCACGAGACATTTTATTTTCTCGATTCGTACCTTGTTAGCAAGGAAGGATCAGGTTCGTGTAGTGCATCCTTGGCAAATGCAGGCTAAATAATAGGAGTTTTTTTAGGTAAAGGAAACCATTCTACTTTGGCCTCTGCAAGAGGTTTGCACGCACAACCAATTTTCATTGTAGTTTAGGCTCCAGCCTCTGGCTGATAAACACTCTCACCATAGGCAACAAAGGAATAAGAATAAATAATGGGAGATATAGGAATCAGAAAATAAATACAATAAATAATCAAAGGTCTAGGAATCAAAGGTAACGTATGGACTTCGCGTGATGGGTTTTGGTTTCGTCAGGAACTGAGATAATTCACTTTTTTATAATGGGACTCATATATAGATGGTAATTTCAGATAATTCGATTTAGGTCGGCTGCATAATAAGCATGACTGAAACAAAAGAGATATCGAACGAAGCAGAGAGGTACTAGTACTACCATATGGCACACAAAATACTGTTAATAATTTATAATCTTAATCGCACTGGTACATGCATTGACAATGGGCGGGAAAGCATATGCAAATTAACTTTGCTTCCTCCATTTTCCCAGTCTTCAACTCCCTGAATGAAGCCGCGCACCAACACCTACTAGTAACTGACGGAGGCTGTGAGGCCTGAGATGAGAGTTTCAAAGTTATATACCTAGGGTTACTAGATGGAATGTTAGTGGGCTCTATTGTTTTGGGGCCTTTCGGGTCTCCGAACTCGAAAATCCGTAGGTGCAAAACTGTCCCTGAAACCAAAACCGTTGGACCTGAAACCTGCGGATATCCGAACCGAACCCAACCCACTACCATCCCTTAGTGACGGACCGGGATCCTAATGGTTCCCCATAGGGCCAACTACTCACTATGGGCTTGAGCCGGCCCACGGTCTTCTTGAGGACATGAGACAAGGTGGCGTGTACTCCAAGGCACGAAGGACCAACCTAGTCGGACTTTAGAAAGTTAGTCTTTGTAATAGGACTAGAACTCTCCTCTCGTAGCCGACTAGGACTCAACAAATGCGCCTGCCCTCTGGACTATATAAAGAGAGACAAGGGCACCCCCTTGTAATCATCTCATACACAACAATCCAACGCAAAGGCATCACACCGAACTGGACATAAGGTATTACGCTATTTAGTGGCCTGAACTAGTATAAATCGATGTCTTCGCGTTCACCGTCGAGTTCTGCATACGCCGAAACCCACCAAACATCGTCCCGGGTAGTGCCGTGATGTGTTGCCGGTCATCAAACACTGACAACTGGCGTACCAGGTAGGGGCTTTCAGCAAATTCGTGGTCGAGAGCTCAATAGACCTCGACATCACCATGGATTTTCCGGCAGGATTAACTTTCGTCTTAGGTTCCTGGATCTGCATGGCGGACGGCTATGGCAAGCTCCAAAGTCGCCTCATGGAGATCTCGGCGGATTGGGCTGTTCCTCAAGATGCACAGGATGATCTCATCGAGAAAATTGATGATTTTTCAATTTTCGGTCCTACTCGGACTCCGAAATAGTTGAAGCAACTTGAGTCTTACTCGGATATGGTCACCCTGTGCAAGTCAGACTCCAAGACATCAGGTGTCCGCGCCCACCACCTAGTTTGATTCCCACTTGGACTCAGGAATTCGGCTTCTGTCTACCAGGAGTTGGTCTCAAAGATTATGCAATCAGATCAAGAGATCCCTCTAACAGGCGCCTAGCAAGGCCCGGTCTTTTCTGCCACATCAGAGGGAAGCATTGTGTACTGGCCAGGAGTTCGGCCACTCAAGGATTCATCCAGTTCATCAAGGCTAGTCTGCATGATGGGGCAGTTGTCGTTCCAAGTCAGCACCATGCTCCCTACCATTGAGAAGGAAGGTTCCGCTGAGATTCTTTCCAACACTTCAACTGCAGAGTCTGGCACCAATAGCACCATCTGCTATGGCCATAGTCGGGAAGTCTTCATGCTCCCACAACCTCCGCAGCGTCCAGATGTCAATTCAGATGATGAGCCGCTGGAAGACATCTCTGATGATATTCAAGCCCCAGATGCAAAATCTGAGGCAGAGAAGGCTGCACAACTGAAGAAGAACAAGCACAAGCAAGCCCGACGCAATTGCGCCAACCACCACAAGGAAGCCCTCGAGCGTTACGATTCCGCTTGCAAGAACTATGAAGAAGAAGTTCAGCGCAAATGCCTTGAAGATGAAGCCGAACAAGAGCGCATCAACTGGGAGCGAGAAGTAGAGGCAGCGAACAAGGATCGCGAGAGATGACTTTCATCTGCCATGCGCAATCTTGAGCCTGAGTTCCAAGTGGGAATCAAACTAGGTGGTGGGCGCGGACACCTGATGTCTTGGAGTCTGACTTGCACAGGGTGACCATATCCGAGTAAGACTCAAGTTGCTTCAACTATTTCGGAGTCCGAGTAGGACCGAAAATTGAAAAATCATCAATTTTCTCGATGAGATCATCCTGTGCATCTTGAGGAACAGCCCAATCCGCCGAGATCTCCATGAGGCGACTTTGGAGCTTGCCATAGCCGTCCGCCATGCAGATCCAGGAACCTAAGAC
>JAHUYU010001274.1:0-13037 GCA_030439765.1 Tripidium arundinaceum | reverse complement strand
AAATAATGATACCCTGAAATACTTCCAGGTGAAATGCTACAACGGTATTTCCGTGCGCTTGCGGAGTTAAATCTGTAATCGTTAAGATTTACCAGTTGACATTCTCTAGTGTCATTGCCTTTTCGGGCAGTGATTCTAGGAAATGCCAACAGGCATTTCTGGCGCCGTTGCCGGGGATGGATCCTACCTCTATTCTTGGTGACGACGCTAAGAAATGCCAACAAGCATTTCTGGCGCCGTTGCCGGGGAAGGCATTGGTGTATAAGATCTAGTAGGACATGTTCATGATGATATGCATGCATGGTAACCACTGCTTGTGCAGGCTAACTCTGCTTGTTTTCTCCTGTTGTGGATGAAAACAGGATAGTGTATGACTGGTTTCTCCCTGCCGAACAACTACATCAGCAATCCGGAGGCACTCCTAAGGAAGAACCGGTCCCGTGCCGCTTCTTCTTCTACTACTCCACCGTCAGCTGAACCAGTCAACCCCGCACCATCCGCTACTACCGCTATGGCCCAGAAGACACTCCGCGAATTCTCTGTCCCGGCCGTTGCCAACGTGCCCACCGGGCCCGCTGTCAACGTAGGTGACAAGAACTTTGAGCTTCGTACCGGGATCATTACGATGGTGCAGGCAAGCCCGTTCTGCGGCTTGCCAAGCGAGGACGCAAATGCGCATCTCCAACACTTCCTTGAGTTGTGCGACACCATCATTATCAAGGACGTCGCACCAGAGATCATCAGGCTCCGTCTGTTTCCCTTCTCCCTTGTGGGAAAGGCGAAACAGTGGTTCTACAAGGACAAGGAAGCAGTCGACACGTGGGCAAAATGCTCCACGGCGTTTCTCGCCAAGTTCTTCCCCATGGGCAAAACCACTGCCCTAAGGGGAAGAATTGCCAACTTCCAGCAAAATTCCACTGAAACCATACCCGAGGCGTGGGAAAGTCTACAAGAATACATCCTCGCCTGCCCACACCACGGTATGGAAAGCTGGCTAGTGCTCCAAAACTTTTATGATGGGTTAACACCCATGTCAAAAGGGCACCTTGATGCCGTTGCTGGAGGGGCATTCCTCTCACTCACCACCACCGGAGCTACGGCTCTTATTGACAAAATGGTGACCAACCAAAGTTGGGGAGAGGAAAGAAAACAGCAAAAAGGCATGCATACCGTGAAGGAGACGGATATGCTTGCTGCCAAATTAGACCTCCTAATGAAAAGACTTGACGAACGTGCCAACGAAAAAGAAATACAAGGCACTGTCAAGACCATGGACTCGCAGATGACCTGCGAGGTCTGTGGTGATGTTGGCCACTCGGGGAATGACTGCCCCGAGACCCGTGAAGACGCTGCCTACATAAACAATGGGTTTCGCCAACCAGGAGGCAATAACGGGTGGAACAACCAACAGCGTCCACCATTTCAAGGAGGTAATTCAAATTTCAATTCCAATTATAATTCGAATCAACCTTCCTTGAAAGACTTGGTCTTAGGCCAAGCCAAAATTAATGAAAATATCACTAAAAAGTTGATGAATAATGATAAAATTTTGGAAAATATAAATTCTAAAATTGAAAATTTATCCTCTTCTGTTAAGAATCAACTGAGCTTTAATAAAATGATAGAAACTCAACTAGCTCAAATTGCTTCTGCTATTCCTGTTGAAAATAAAGGGAAAATCCTGGGGCAACTCGAGAATTCCCTTGAAAATGTTAAAGCGGTGACCACGAGGGGTGGTAAGTCCACTCGTGATCCACCAAACCCTAACCATTCAGCAGGAAAGGCAAAAGAGCGCCAGGAGGAGGAACCTTCATCATCAACGAAAACACAAAAAGATCAAGAAAAGGAGATGGCACCGCTCGAGTACACGGACACAAGCTACCTGCCATTTCCCACAAGAAACCGAAAACAAGCCGTGGACGAGCAATTCGCCCGTTTTGTTGAGATGATAGAGAAGATACATGTGATTGTTCCACTAATGGACGTCTTACATATACCTTCTTATGCCAAGTATATCAAAGACATCATCAACAACAAACGACCACTACCATCCACGGAAGTCGTGAAGTTAACGGAAGAGTGTAGCGCTGCTATACTCAACCGTCTTCCTGAAAAGAAGAAGGACCTTGGGTGCCCCACGATCACATGCTCAATCGGAGCCCAGTGGTTCAATCACGCCTTGTGCGACCTTGGGGCTAGCGTTAGCGTTATGCCCAAGGTCGTATTCGACCAATTAAACTACGTAAATTGTCACATGAGGTTGCTGGCAGACCAATACTCGGTGGCCTCCCGACCTATCTCACACTTAGCGCTAGTTCTTACTCATGTACATGTATGATTACTTACTATTCTTTGCATAGCTGTATCAAGGATATGCCTGCTCTCATAGATTTATTCTTTTATTCTTTAGTCCTTCTTCCTTCTTTCTCTGCTCAGGTGTTAGACTCGAGTGTGTGTCACACTATCCCAAAACTATCATTTTTACCCCTGCCATAAGCATTTGGTTCATCTTTGCAATCATGTTATCTTGTTCATATCCATACTAGACCCCTTACACCATGCCTTCCTTTGGGAAAATATAAATAATGATACCCTGAAATACTTCCAGGTGAAATGCTACAACGGTATTTCCGTGCGCTTGCGGAGTTAAATCTGTAATCGTTAAGATTTACCAGTTGACATTCTCTAGTGTCATTGCCTTTTCGGGCAGTGATTCTAGGAAATGCCAACAGGCATTTCTGGCGCCGTTGCCGGGGATGGATCCTACCTCTATTCTTGGTGACGACGCTAAGAAATGCCAACAAGCATTTCTGGCGCCGTTGCCGGGGAAGGCATTGGTGTATAAGATCTAGTAGGACATGTTCATGATGATATGCATGCATGGTAACCACTGCTTGTGCAGGCTAACTCTGCTTGTTTTCTCCTGTTGTGGATGAAAACAGGATAGTGTATGACTGGTTTCTCCCTGCCGAACAACTACATCAGCAATCCGGAGGCACTCCTAAGGAAGAACCGGTCCCGTGCCGCTTCTTCTTCTACTACTCCACCGTCAGCTGAACCAGTCAACCCCGCACCATCCGCTACTACCGCTATGGCCCAGAAGACACTCCGCGAATTCTCTGTCCCGGCCGTTGCCAACGTGCCCACCGGGCCCGCTGTCAACGTAGGTGACAAGAACTTTGAGCTTCGTACCGGGATCATTACGATGGTGCAGGCAAGCCCGTTCTGCGGCTTGCCAAGCGAGGACGCAAATGCGCATCTCCAACACTTCCTTGAGTTGTGCGACACCATCATTATCAAGGACGTCGCACCAGAGATCATCAGGCTCCGTCTGTTTCCCTTCTCCCTTGTGGGAAAGGCGAAACAGTGGTTCTACAAGGACAAGGAAGCAGTCGACACGTGGGCAAAATGCTCCACGGCGTTTCTCGCCAAGTTCTTCCCCATGGGCAAAACCACTGCCCTAAGGGGAAGAATTGCCAACTTCCAGCAAAATTCCACTGAAACCATACCCGAGGCGTGGGAAAGTCTACAAGAATACATCCTCGCCTGCCCACACCACGGTATGGAAAGCTGGCTAGTGCTCCAAAACTTTTATGATGGGTTAACACCCATGTCAAAAGGGCACCTTGATGCCGTTGCTGGAGGGGCATTCCTCTCACTCACCACCACCGGAGCTACGGCTCTTATTGACAAAATGGTGACCAACCAAAGTTGGGGAGAGGAAAGAAAACAGCAAAAAGGCATGCATACCGTGAAGGAGACGGATATGCTTGCTGCCAAATTAGACCTCCTAATGAAAAGACTTGACGAACGTGCCAACGAAAAAGAAATACAAGGCACTGTCAAGACCATGGACTCGCAGATGACCTGCGAGGTCTGTGGTGATGTTGGCCACTCGGGGAATGACTGCCCCGAGACCCGTGAAGACGCTGCCTACATAAACAATGGGTTTCGCCAACCAGGAGGCAATAACGGGTGGAACAACCAACAGCGTCCACCATTTCAAGGAGGTAATTCAAATTTCAATTCCAATTATAATTCGAATCAACCTTCCTTGAAAGACTTGGTCTTAGGCCAAGCCAAAATTAATGAAAATATCACTAAAAAGTTGATGAATAATGATAAAATTTTGGAAAATATAAATTCTAAAATTGAAAATTTATCCTCTTCTGTTAAGAATCAACTGAGCTTTAATAAAATGATAGAAACTCAACTAGCTCAAATTGCTTCTGCTATTCCTGTTGAAAATAAAGGGAAAATCCTGGGGCAACTCGAGAATTCCCTTGAAAATGTTAAAGCGGTGACCACGAGGGGTGGTAAGTCCACTCGTGATCCACCAAACCCTAACCATTCAGCAGGAAAGGCAAAAGAGCGCCAGGAGGAGGAACCTTCATCATCAACGAAAACTTCACCCTCTTGCAAAGAATTTTGCAGGATAAAAAATTTTAGAAAGGTGAACTATATTTATAAGAGATGTTTTTATTTTTATTTGAGTATATAAAGTAAGATAACTACCGATTACCTTCGGCGAGGGCTCACCTTTTAAAGTCCGTTGAGCAGGACTTTTCTCCTTTTCATTTTGTTCTTGTTGATGAGGCATCCGGCCCAGGAGAAGTAGACGTGGATACCTGTTCTTTCTTTGGTCTCCACACCATCTTGTTTGTTCTTGGTGGTGTGGTGGTGGATTTTGGAGCTTCTGCTTTTGGTTTCCACATCATTTTGTTTTTCTTGTGTGGTGTGGAAACAACTTTTGGTGCTTCTTCTTTTATAATTTTCTTTTGCTCCGGCCTCTTTTTGATTTCTTTGATGAAGTTATCCACCAGTCGATGTTGGATCACAACCTCTTTCACTCCTTGTGGATTTGGCCCGTATTTGATACGGATCATGGAGCATTGCTCCTGATGTCGGGGCCGAAACTCGAACTTCTCCTCCTTACCGTTGATATTGAAGCGGATTTCTCCGGCTCCAACATCAATTTGAGCTCCCGCGGTGCTCAGGAATGGTCGCCCAAGGATGAGTGGCGATTCCTTTGTAATCTCCATGTCGAGCACCACGAAGTCGACGGGAACGAAATAATCCCGGATTTTCACCGGAATGTCTTCAGCGATTCTTGCCGGGTAGCGGACCGATGAGTCGGCCAGCTGGAGCGTCATCGGCGTGGGTGCCAGGTGTGTGTAGTTTAATTGGTCGAATACGACCTTGGGCATAACGCTAACGCTAGCCCCAAGGTCGCACAAGGCGTGATTGAACCACTGGGCTCCGATTGAGCATGTGATCGTGGGGCACCCAAGGTCCTTCTTCTTTTCAGGAAGACGGTTGAGTATAGCAGCGCTACACTCTTCCGTTAACTTCACGACTTCCGTGGATGGTAGTGGTCGTTTGTTGTTGATGATGTCTTTGATATACTTGGCATAAGAAGGTATATGTAAGACGTCCATTAGTGGAACAATCACATGTATCTTCTCTATCATCTCAACAAAACGGGCGAATTGCTCGTCCACGGCTTGTTTTCGGTTTCTTGTGGGAAATGGCAGGTAGCTTGTGTCCGTGTACTCGAGCGGTGCCATCTCCTTTTCTTGATCTTTTTGTGTTTTCGTTGATGATGAAGGTTCCTCCTCCTGGCGCTCTTTTGCCTTTCCTGCTGAATGGTTAGGGTTTGGTGGATCACGAGTGGACTTACCACCCCTCGTGGTCACCGCTTTAACATTTTCAAGGGAATTCTCGAGTTGCCCCAGGATTTTCCCTTTATTTTCAACAGGAATAGCAGAAGCAATTGAGCTAGTTGAGTTTCTATCATTTTATTAAAGCTCAGTTGATTCTTAACAGAAGAGGATAAATTTTCAATTTTAGAATTTATATTTTCCAAAATTTTATCATTATTCATCAACTTTTTAGTGATATTTCATTAATTTTGGCTTGGCCTAAGACCAAGTCTTTCAAGGAAGGTTGATTCGAATTATAATTGGAATTGAAATTTGAATTACCTCCTTGAAATGGTGGACGCTGTTGGTTGTTCCACCCGTTATTGCCTCCTGGTTGGCGAAACCCATTGTTTATGTAGGCAGCGTCTTCACGGGTCTCGGGGCAGTCATTCCCCGAGTGGCCAACATCACCACAGACCTCGCAGGTCATCTGCGAGTCCATGGTCTTGACAGTGCCTTGTATTTCTTTTTCGTTGGCACGTTCGTCAAGTCTTTTCATTAGGAGGTCTAATTTGGCAGCAAGCATATCCGTCTCCTTCACGGTATGCATGCCTTTTTGCTGTTTTCTTTCCTCTCCCCAACTTTGGTTGGTCACCATTTTGTCAATAAGAGCCGTAGCTCCGTGGTGGTGAGTGAGAGGAATGCCCCTCCAGCAACGGCATCAAGGTGCCCTTTTGACATGGGTGTTAACCCATCATAAAAGTTTTGGAGCACTAGCCAGCTTTCCATACCGTGGTGTGGGCAGGCGAGGATGTATTCTTGTAGACTTTCCCACGCCTCGGGTATGGTTTCAGTGGAATTTTGCTGGAAGTTGGCAATTCTTCCCCTTAGGGCAGTGGTTTTGCCCATGGGGAAGAACTTGGCGAGAAACGCCGTGGAGCATTTTGCCCACGTGTCGACTGCTTCCTTGTCCTTGTAGAACCACTGTTTCGCCTTTCCCACAAGGGAGAAGGGAAACAGACGGAGCCTGATGATCTCTGGTGCGACGTCCTTGATAATGATGGTGTCGCACAACTCAAGGAAGTGTTGGAGATGCGCATTTGCGTCCTCGCTTGGCAAGCCGCAGAACGGGCTTGCCTGCACCATCGTAATGATCCCGGTACGAAGCTCAAAGTTCTTGTCACCTACGTTGACAGCGGGCCCGGTGGGCACGTTGGCAACGGCCGGGACAGAGAATTCGCGGAGTGTCTTCTGGGCCATAGCGGTAGTAGCGGATGGTGCGGGGTTGACTGGTTCAGCTGACGGTGGAGTAGTAGAAGAAGAAGCGGCACGGGACCGGTTCTTCCTTAGGAGTGCCTCCGGATTGCTGATGTAGTTGTTCGGCAGGGAGAAACCAGTCATACACTATCCTGTTTTCATCCACAACAGGAGAAAACAAGCAGAGTTAGCCTGCACAAGCAGTGGTTACCATGCATGCATATCATCATGAACATGTCCTACTAGATCTTATACACCAATGCCTTCCCCGGCAACGGCGCCAGAAATGCTTGTTGGCATTTCTTAGCGTCGTCACCAAGAATAGAGGTAGGATCCATCCCCGGCAACGGCGCCAGAAATGCCTGTTGGCATTTCCTAGAATCACTGCCCGAAAAGGCAATGACACTAGAGAATGTCAACTGGTAAATCTTAACGATTACAGATTTAACTCCGCAAGCGCACGGAAATACCGTTGTAGCATTTCACCTGGAAGTATTTCAGGGTATCATTATTTATATTTTCCCAAAGGAAGGCATGGTGTAAGGGGTCTAGTATGGATATGAACAAGATAACATGATTGCAAAGATGAACCAAATGCTTATGGCAGGGTAAAAATGATAGTTTTGGGATAGTGTGACACACACTCGAGTCTAACACCTGAGCAGAGAAAGAAGGAAGAAGGACTAAAGAATAAAAGAATAAATCTATGAGAGCAGGCATATCCTTGATACAGCTATGCAAAGAATAGTAAGTAATCATACATGTACATGAGTAAGAACTAGCGCTAAGTGTGAGATAGGTCGGGAGGCCACCGAGTATTGGTCTGCCAGCAACCTCATGTGACAATTTACGTACTCCTACACCATACCCGAACGTGGGGGATTACGAAGGATGGACAGGGCTGTCACCACCTGCCGCCTACCCCTCAACCGTGGAGCATGAAATGCATTCACCTGCTTCTATATACCCGAGCACCATGCTCGCGTATAGAGAAACTACCCAAGCTCCCCCGGGTCCCCGACCCTACAGATCGACAGGTAAGAAGCTTGGGCACACCCGAAAGCACGATGAACCGCCACCTCAACTTAACTCTATTTCTTATCATAAACATGATATGAATGTTTAAGCATAAAGTTCTACATGGCAACATCATGACATATAAACTATATAGTAGCTCATATATCAAGATAATATCATGAGAACTATACTCTAGTTTACTTTCATAACTATATCGATAAAGTGAAGACAAGACTTTGGAGAAATGATTCATCTTATTCATACCAAGATTCTTCTCCAAGGAGTCAAGCCCTCCAAGGTAGCTTTGCCTTGCTCTAGCACTACTAAGGAAAAGGTAAAAACTAGAGAGGTGTGCTCAAGATGTGTTGACTTAAGGTGGTGTGTGTGATATGAGAGCACTACCCCTCCTTTTATACATAAAGGAGGTCGGTTTGGGGTGCTATAAAATAGGAAACTAGCCTACACCGCCTCTACATGTCGGCATGCAACCGCCAGAGAAAGGTGGGCCCGAGGGGCGCCAGTGGCGGTGCGGCCGCACCTGGCCCGCTCCTCTCGCCACCGCCTTTCTCTGGTGGGCTTTTGGTTGGACCAGGGTTGCCTCCACGTAGGTGTTCGGCCCAAATTTTGCATGAAAGTGGGCCTTTGCTTGACTCCTTGGTATATGATCTGCGTTACGCTTTCAATGTTGGCGTATTTTGATTCTTGTTTCACTGTATTTTGGTATAGTCTCTGCAAAATAATAAGCTTCCAATACAAGTGGAACTTTGTCAATAGTAAATGCATACGTGTCAAAAGTATGTTCATTCCCCTGCTTTTGGACTATAATTGGCGGTCGGATATGGTCGTTAGTGACCGCCAACAACGACCCCTACCTGGCGCGCCACTGTCGACGAAATATGGTCGGCAGTCCACCGAGGGGTATACCCACGATGGTAGATTGATCGGTAGAGGTGCACGTAATCAGGAACCGGATGGTAACAGAGACACAAGACACAAGGTTTATACAGGTTCGGGCCGTCAGCGTGACGTAATACCCTACGTCCTGTGCTCTCTTGGTTTGTATTGAGATATTGGTATGATCTCTGACCTGTCTACTAGGAGACCCCTGCCCCTCCTTATATACTCTGAAGGGACAGGATTACAAGTAAAGTATCCTATTTGGTACAATACAATAACCGTGCGGTGCATGCCGACCAGTGTCGTGCGCCGCACGCCTTCGTCTTATGGGCTGGGCCACCTCTGATGGTGCAGCCCATGTACCATCTTGTGGTACCCGGGGGAATATCCCCCACAGGCTCGAGCCCCTAAAATAGAGAACTTAAGAATGAAGCTGGGCTATTAGCTGCCCCGCTTCCGTTGTGTTGTCCCCTCCCTCCCCTATTCGCATTCCTCCTGATTAGATTCTCCCCCCGGCGCCTGCTCCCTCTCGGGAGTCCAGTGGGCGTCAGCCGTTGCTCTGTTGGCCAGGGTCAGTCCCATTTGGCGCTAGGGCGTTGGCTTCTCCCGACCGGGGGTCCCAAGAGGGACCGGGCAGGGCCGAGGGCGCCTCAGTCAAGGGCAAGAGGGAGGAAACGCACACATGGGGCTCCCATGGCCCCGACTGTGGGGTCGCGAAGCCTCCCGCGCCCTTCACCTCCCCGGAGCAGGCCGAGAGAGGTGGAGGGCCACTGGCACCATGCTACACTTTGGAAGCAGGACAACTTAGCAACGCCTGCGCATCCTTTCCATTAGGTCAGGAATTATTTTAACGTAGTGCGGGAAGTAAATGAAGACTTAGGAAGGGAAGACGTAGCTTTCGGCCGGTCCCCTCTGAGCGGGTGGTCAATGCATGGGATGGACTATTCGCCTCTTCGTCTCTCTTATTGATGCATTTCACGTCGCAAGTCAGGTGTCCCTTTGCGCGGTTTGTCGCCGCCGTGCCGGGCCGCTTGTTGCCGTTTTGTCTCCTCCCGCTTTCTCTCGAGCTCTGATTCAGCGGCGTCGAGATCCGCCTGCCAGGACTAGAGGTGCGCGGCCTTTTCCTTGAGGTAGGCCGCACGATTGGTGGGGCTCATGTCCGGCGGCGTGAGCTCAGGGGCATCATCAGCGATGGCCCCGTCGCCGATGAAGAAGCACTCGCTGGAGGGAGAGAAGTAGCCGGCATTGTCGGAGTCGTACTCCGGGCCGTATCTCGAGAGGATCTCGAGGAAGTTGCGCAGAGAGGGGACGTCGGCCCTCACCGCACCCAAGAGGATGATGCCTCGCAGCGCCTCTCAGCTGACGAGGTGCTCCACCTCAAGCTAGAAAGATGCTGTCGTGTTCTGGATCCCATACAGGAGGTCCGGCATGTAGTACCAGAAGCGGGCAGGCGATGGCAGCACCTCACCGATGGTGATTTGGTAGTGGACGTTCGCCAACATGTAGAATATCTGGCGACGCATCGACACGGTGGGGTTCAGCCCCAGCTCAAGAAGGATCTGCCCGGCGAGGACTTCGAGGTCCGCTCGCAGGAGGCCCGGTGAAGGACTCGATGCCAGGGACTCGTTGTCCACCAGAGTCGCGTCCTTGAGGGGGCGAAGTTCGCCGTAGCAGTCGGCAACGTAGACCAAGCTCCCAAAATTGAGAATTTGGCCTGGGGTGAAGGCACCGGCTGTGATGGAGATCTCTCAGGGGAGGCGGATGCCACCTTCGGGGGCGACGCCGCCTACTCTGGCGATGTGGCAGGTGGCTCCAGCCACCGTAGAGCCGTAATCACACTTGACGCGCTCCCCTGCCTGGCGCACCAGCTGCCGCGGATTCGTAACCGCGGCAAGCATCGTTGTTCGTCGGATGTCAGAACTGTGAGTCTCTGGTGGCTCGGGTACTCAAGAACACGAGAGAGACACGGTGATGTATCCTAGTTCAGGCTATCGAGGCCCTACGTCTAGCAGTGAGGAGTTCTTCGTATTCAGGAGCACCCAAATCGGGGGGTTACAACGAAGGAGAATGAAGGTTTGGAAGGGGATCACTCGGTGCTATCCTATGGCTCGTCGGCGATGGGGTTTCTTCCCAGAGAGTAAGGGAATCGACCCTCTCTCTTGCTGGGTTGCCGAGGGGAGGAACGCTCTGCCGTTCCTCTCGAAGTGTCTAATCTGTCGACTGAACTTTGCGTTTGTCCAGCCCCCCTCTCTATGGGAGCCAACCTTCCCCTTATATCCTAAGGAAGGTCGGGTACAAGGCGGTTCGGGGGCTTCTAACTATGGTCTTAGTGCGCCGGGGTCCAGGAGGGTGCTGCTGCAACGTGGATGGACCTTGGCGTTGTCGCGGAGTCGGGGAGCCGCGGGCGCCGCCTGACGTCGCTGAGGCCCTGTTGGCGGTTCTTAACTCACACTTCATACCGCCAACATTTATATAAAACCTGCCAAAAGCAACACCAAACTTAGAAATAGGGTTTTACAACTAACCATTTCCATGAGTTTTGGTGAGTTATCTATTTTGCAGGTACAAACATGAATATACACCAAAGATTGGTGAAAAAGAAAGGAGAAAACTTGAATATCTCATTTGGGCCAAGCATACAAAGAAGAAAAGAAGGAAAAGCCCACTCAAATAGCAAATCTGGGCCGACCACCAACGCAAACAAGATCCAAGCCCAGATAGCAGCCCACCTGTCAAAGGCGGTGGCAAAACGCGCCAGGCCCACCTTAAGATCTCTATCCTTAGAAAAACCTCACTACCCGAGTTACCCTTCTTCTTGTTTTCTTGGGAGAACTAGCCAAGAGACCTCAAACACCACCGTTCCTCGTGGAAATACGATACCCTGATTATCACCGGGTGAAGTGCTACAATGGTACTTCCGTGCGCTTGCGGACTTTTCTGCTTACGCTAAGAAATACCAACAAGCATTTCTAGCGCCGTTGCCGGGGAACGGTCGTCATTTTTGTCTCCGAACCTAGTTCGCCCGTGTATCCTTTATTTTAATCTTTCTTTTCTTTTAATCTTTTTCTAATGGAGCAACCAACCATTCAAACCCTTTCTGCTCCCAAGGGCGAGTTTGTAGAGCCACCACAATCATTGAAGCCAATCACAGCTTCCAGCTATGAACTCCGCCCTGGCTTTATAGCCATGGTTCTGGAACAGACCTTCTCGGGGTTAGATTATGAAAACCCCTATCACCATTTAAGGGAGTTTGAGCAACTCTGTGCATGCCTAACCATTTCGGGCATGTCACAAGAAACACTTCGGTGGAAGTTGTTTCCTTTCTCGCTTGATGAGAGGGCGAAACAATGGTACACCCACAACGTAGGGAAGGTAAATGGAGATTGGGAAGAACTGAGAAACAGATTCTGTCTCGCGTTCTTCCCTATATCTCGAATCGCTGCCCTACGACAGGAGATTCTCAACTTCCAATAAAAAGAGAAGGAAACTATAGGTGCAGCCTGGGACAGATTTTCAATCCTATCACGTTCTGGCCCAGACTTGTCTATACCAAACCATGTGCTGTTACAGCATTTTTGGTTAGGTCTTAGCAAGGAGTCTGCCCTACAGCTCGATATAGCTGCCGGAGGATCTTTTACACATAAAACCACAGCAGAAGGAGAAGCTCTTCTAGACTGCATTCTAGAAAACACTCCTCCGCTAGAACCCCTCCATGTAGAACCCGAACCAAAACCCGAGGAAGTCTCTGCGGCTGAGGCCGAACCCATAACTCTTAACCAGAGACCCTCGCCTGAACCAGAAACTCTGGAGGAAGATTTCCAACCTTCAGACTTTCCTTTTTTCGAGGATGAACTTTTTGAAAACTTCAGAAACACCTCGAAATACTCCTGCCAAGACCACCAATCCCTGTCACTCCTCTTGAACCTTTAGACAAAGAAATCCTTAGGGAATCTATCAAGGAGCTGACCGCTATCTTGAGTAGCGAATGGGTAGAAGAAGCGGAGCACTCTTCTGAAGAAATTCAGATTTGCACCCCTTCTTTAACCATTCAATGCCGAATCTGTAGAATTATGGTGGATGTGCTTTACAATCCCACTATTGGAGCAAACCTCATGTCCACATCTTTTGCGCACACCTACTTAGGTGATGAACCTTTTACTCAAACAAACAAATTTCTAAGGATTGCTCCACGGACCAACCTGAAGGGACATGGGATTCTACACT
>JAHUYU010003300.1:0-16829 GCA_030439765.1 Tripidium arundinaceum | reverse complement strand
TTTGTGGGTTGTTGTCGTTCACGGTGTTATATAGCTATATTTTAAATCTCTTCATCCATAATGATTTTATTATATTACGAAACTATCAATAAGCAAATAGATACCTGTGATCTTCAAAATCAAGTGGATATCCGAATCCGAATCCGAATTCGATATATCCGTTTTGTATTAGTATTCGACAATATCCGTATCCGTATTCGAATTCGAATTAAAATATGGTAAATAGTAGCATTCGAATCCGTATCCGTCCGGATCCGATCCGAATCCATCCTTAGTTTCCTGTGGGCGGCCTTATCGACGATAATTGACGACCCCATTCCTAGAACTCG
This sequence comes from Tripidium arundinaceum, assembly GCA_030439765.1. NCBI lineage: Eukaryota > Viridiplantae > Streptophyta > Magnoliopsida > Poales > Poaceae > Tripidium > Tripidium arundinaceum. Next base: position 16,500 of record JAHUYU010003300.1, on the reverse strand, counting down.
TGAGCTGCGACCGTCTGTCGTTTGTTGGGAGCGACGCGGTCAGAGCGATGCTCAGGACTCAGGAGCAAGGCTGCAAGGGCAGTCTAGTAGGGGCAGGCCGGTGGTTGCACCTCCCCCGTGGGACATGCCTGGCCCGGTCGGGCCCCCGGGGGCACCTGCGGGCCACCGCGCTGGATCGATCAGGTTCGGCGAAGACATTCGCACTCGCACGCGGACACGGTGCCCAACGGTAGAATACTCGTACTACTGTGTGTCTCCGTGCAGTCGCTCACGCCAGGGCAGTCGTCACGGGGCGACGGGGCAATGTCTCCCGGTCGCGTCAGCTTTGAACTTCGTTGCGCTGCGCTTTCTAGAAGCAGCGGCCATCCATCGGCACGCAAGAATACACCTGTCCACTCGGCCACGTACCCCGTCCCGTGGGTGCACAACCACCTATCAAGGTGACGCGCCAATAAGTCCGCTTATCATCGCACCTGTGAGCTGGGCCGGAGTTACCGGATCTGGACTCTGGAGTCTGCAAGACTTCGCAGGGGTGTACTCCCTCCGTCCCAAGATAAGGAAAACCAAGACAGAAGGGAAAATAACGATACTACCCTGATAAATATCTCACACTTTCACCTCAGAAGCCACCTTCACGACCTCATATGCTGGTCACACTTCTACGGTTTTCGTCAGCTTTCGTCAGTTTTCCTTTTTTTAAGTTGATTTTTATTTCTTTGGTCTCCCTCCGAAGCTGGCTCACATGCCTGGCAAGCGTACTATGTGCTCTGCTGTCTACAGCTGTGCATAGAATCTCATATCATTTGTTTCCTTTATTTTGAGATAAAATTTGAATAGCAAACGTGCGATTATCTTAGGACAGGGGGAGTACTTATATTGATCGATGATTGGCCATTGCCGTAGTAGTGCCAGATGCCAAGATTAACAGGCTGACACGTTTCTGGGATCTGGGGTGATTTTATTTATTTTTTTTGCCAAGCTCCTCTGTGTACTCTACCAAACTTGTGGCTCCGAGTGACCTGGCCATACGTACGTATCGCTTCGTGTCGTGCAACACACCTTCACAAAGTGCACCATTCTTCTCCTGTGCCACCTGTAGAGGCTATGTGTCCACCGTTACCACCATACCTTGCACCGTCGTCCTAGCGACTCGTGCGTACCAGCAATAGGTTCTACAGTGAGTGACCATCAAATTTCGTTGAATACGGCCATGTGGCGCTGTTATGGTGTGGTTGCTGGTCACGTCGCTACTACCACGCACGTTTGTTATCTGTGTGTTTCAAACTAACAAGTATTGGTGCATTTTTCCAGAATCTCACAAACATCAGCTATTATTGACTGGAGGGAGTATATTCAAAGTTTTCAAGCTAGTGCTCGTAAAAGTTCTTGGAGTAGGTAATTTTGGACCTTTTGTCAGGAAAAGTGTGTGTTTAGATAGTTTCTGAATACATGTTTACATTGGAAGGCGTCTATAGAAGTGCTTACCACATGAGTATTATGTTGCAAACAGCTATTTCATGGCTCTGTGTGGCACTTGGAAACCTTGTTTAGCTTCACTCAGGTGGAGTAATTTGCAACAGTATGCACAGAGCTACTGTTTTCTTTTGATGAAACTTTTTAAAAGGTGAACCTTCGTTTATGTTAGTAATATCTTACTCTTATTTTTTGTTTTGGGAATCTTTCTTCATCCATTGAAGTAACTTTTTTTTTGGCATGGTGGTGGTTGTGCTAGTCCAAATAAGAAAAGTAGTTGAAGTGTTTAGGCCATAAGGCCTCTTTAGAATGCATAAATGCAAAAAAGAATACAAAAACACTGCACTTGGTAGTTGAGAAAACATAGGAACTTAGAAGACACTGCAATATTTTAAAACAAATGTGATGTGTATACATTTTAGTCAACATGCAATGGGAAACTGTGGAAACAGAACCTGGGAATCTGTCTATTTATATTACTTTGCTTTGTCCATTTCTCTTCCTCCGCTATGTTGCTCAAACAGAGTTTTATCTGCATCGTGTAGCTATTGCGACATCGAGCAGACGATGGAAAAGTCTTGCACAGGATCTCACAACAAGCAACTTGCTGGGCAAGCAGATTGTTTCGGGAGAAAAAGCTGCGTCCAGAACATGAAAAGGCATGTGAAACCACAGAGGCTGTACCTAGCAGAAAGGTACTCTCTCCATTCCAAAATAAAAACGCATTTACAATTCGAAATTTGTCCCCAAATAAATGTCAATATAGGTTTTGACGTCTACCTGCACACAGGGACTAGCTGGCAGTTGCCACCTTGAGAGCAATAAAATAAAAAAATCGCCATTAAAAAAAAAGGAAACACCGAGGGAGCTATGGTTCCATGCGGAATGCTCTAGAGACTAGTCGTTCACTAGTGCGTTTTCACTGTGAACTGACAAAAGGATGGCAACCGTGAACTGACAAAAGGATGGCAGGTTATCTTATTTGTATGTGCTTGTGTGAAGCGAAGGGGGGTGTTCGGCTGGTACATAAGTCAGCTGATTTTGGCTGATTCAATAATGTTCTGTGAGAGAAAATAAGCCAAAATAAATCGAAACAAGCCGAAAATAAGACAAGCGAACAAGAATGAGATATCAGACACTTTTTATAGAGGTATTATGGTAATTTTATAGAGGTATTATGGTAATTTGCCGTCTATTATTGGTTTCCGACCAGCGGCGGCCACTTGATGCGAACAGCACCAGTCGGCAGTAGGTGAGTTGGAAGCCTATTCAAAAGAATCAGAACCACACCGTCCAACATGACAAGGGAAATGATTGTCAGGGAACCAAATTTCCATGAGAATCCTTTTTCATGGACCACGAACGCACGCATCAGGAGCAAACAACAAGGGCAAATCATCACATGTGGAAAGAAAGTTCAAATCCTGAAAGTGAAACGGTACCATTTGTAACACAGCATGCCTGAACAAATGTAGCAGCTCAAAACAGACAACAAACGTCAGACGCAAACTACAAATACCCCATTACTACTTGACAGAATTTTCACTCCGATTCTGGTTCTGACTGGCAAGCAGGGAGGTAGTAGGTATCCAGTTGCCAGTATTTCTGCTTCACGCCCTTCCAAACTTCTTCCGCCAGGCAATCTTTGACCGGCAAAGGGATGAACTGCGTCGAATACCCCAGATTCGCTAGCTCTAACGCGACAAGCTGGCAGTACACGACGTGGAAGAACGCATTGTCGCCGCAGAGGCCATTGAAGTATGAGTAGATGCCCCCGGGCTTCAGTAGCTTAGGAAGGTGTTGGTGGAACTCTCTCATGTCCTCATAGTATTCCCCGTATGTGTCAAAAAATATGCCTGCACACATAAGAAAACAATGGCATTAGAGAAGATTTCCCTACTATGGTTTTCATTGTACTCGAGTAAAGTCAAGTTATTTTATGGTAGTATCCATTCTGAGCGCGAATTCATACTCGTCTCTGACGGTAAATAGATGATAATTTTTGCTTGATTATAAAATCAAAAGGAGATTGCTATCGCATTGGCAGTTAGACAGTTCCAAAAAAAAAATGGCAGTTAGTCAGTTACATATCGATTTCAGCTGTCATAGCAAACACTTTAGCATAGTTGGTTGCGGGTTCCTTTCTTCCTTCCTTTGATATTTTCAAAGGAAAAAAAAGGTAAATGGTCTATGTGGCATGTGCAGTTCAAAGTCGCAAACTGCACATGGTTTGAAATATCCGAAACTAGTTTTATAGAGGACATATGTGCTCATAATTCAACAATTTATCCACAGGGGAGGGTGAATAGGGTTTGAAATCAATCAGTTGTCATGCACTGGCCTACTTCTATTTGAACATATATTATTCATCACTCAAATCACCATAACAATAATTGACAAGCATGATTTACATCTTCCATGGCATTGTTACCTATGCTCATAAACGAAGTATGAGAAAACATGACGTTGAAACATGCATCCACAGCTTAGAATGGACTCAAGAAGATGCAAATCACATATTTAGAACAGGATTGCTAAACTTAAACAAATAAATAACTGTATGACACTTGAAGAAAGGATTAAAAACACGGTGAAGAGAAAGGGTTTTGCTTATAAAGAATGCTTGGGTGTTGACAGGTTCTTGTCGTTTGGTAGGGAGAAATGCTGGTCCAGGTGCTTGTGTTCTTCACATAAGAAGAGCAACAAGGAAAAACGAGGAGAAAGAGAAATGGACAAAGCAAAGTAATATAAATAGACAGATTCCCAGGTTCTGTTTCCACAGTTTCCCATTGCATGTTGACTAAAATGTATACACATCACATTTGTTTTAAAATATTGCAGTGTCTTCTAAGTTCCTATGTTTTCTCAACTACCAAGTGCAGTGTTTTTGTATTCTTTTTTGCATTTATGCATTCTAAAGAGGCCTTATGGCCTAAACACTTCAACTACTTTTCTTATTTGGACTAGCACAACCACCACCATGCCAAAAAAAAAGTTACTTCAATGGATGAAGAAAGATTCCCAAAACAAAAAATAAGAGTAAGATATTACTAACATAAACGAAGGTTCACCTTTTAAAAAGTTTCATCAAAAGAAAACAGTAGCTCTGTGCATACTGTTGCAAATTACTCCACCTGAGTGAAGCTAAACAAGGTTTCCAAGTGCCACACAGAGCCATGAAATAGCTGTTTGCAACATAATACTCATGTGGTAAGCACTTCTATAGACGCCTTCCAATGTAAACATGTATTCAGAAACTATCTAAACACACACTTTTCCTGACAAAAGGTCCAAAATTACCTACTCCAAGAACTTTTACGAGCACTAGCTTGAAAACTTTGAATATACTCCCTCCAGTCAATAATAGCTGATGTTTGTGAGATTCTGGAAAAATGCACCAATACTTGTTAGTTTGAAACACACAGATAACAAACGTGCGTGGTAGTAGCGACGTGACCAGCAACCACACCATAACAGCGCCACATGGCCGTATTCAACGAAATTTGATGGTCACTCACTGTAGAACCTATTGCTGGTACGCACGAGTCGCTAGGACGACGGTGCAAGGTATGGTGGTAACGGTGGACACATAGCCTCTACAGGTGGCACAGGAGAAGAATGGTGCACTTTGTGAAGGTGTGTTGCACGACACGAAGCGATACGTACGTATGGCCAGGTCACTCGGAGCCACAAGTTTGGTAGAGTACACAGAGGAGCTTGGCAAAAAAAATAAATAAAATCACCCCAGATCCCAGAAACGTGTCAGCCTGTTAATCTTGGCATCTGGCACTACTACGGCAATGGCCAATCATCGATCAATATAAGTACTCCCCCTGTCCTAAGATAATCGCACGTTTGCTATTCAAATTTTATCTCAAAATAAAGGAAACAAATGATATGAGATTCTATGCACAGCTGTAGACAGCAGAGCACATAGTACGCTTGCCAGGCATGTGAGCCAGCTTCGGAGGGAGACCAAAGAAATAAAAATCAACTTAAAAAAAGGAAAACTGACGAAAGCTGACGAAAACCGTAGAAGTGTGACCAGCATATGAGGTCGTGAAGGTGGCTTCTGAGGTGAAAGTGTGAGATATTTATCAGGGTAGTATCGTTATTTTCCCTTCTGTCTTGGTTTTCCTTATCTTGGGACGGAGGGAGTACACCCCTGCGAAGTCTTGCAGACTCCAGAGTCCAGATCCGGTAACTCCGGCCCAGCTCACAGGTGCGATGATAAGCGGACTTATTGGCGCGTCACCTTGATAGGTGGTTGTGCACCCACGGGACGGGGTACGTGGCCGAGTGGACAGGTGTATTCTTGCGTGCCGATGGATGGCCGCTGCTTCTAGAAAGCGCAGCGCAACGAAGTTCAAAGCTGACGCGACCGGGAGACATTGCCCCGTCGCCCCGTGACGACTGCCCTGGCGTGAGCGACTGCACGGAGACACACAGTAGTACGAGTATTCTACCGTTGGGCACCGTGTCCGCGTGCGAGTGCGAATGTCTTCGCCGAACCTGATCGATCCAGCGCGGTGGCCCGCAGGTGCCCCCGGGGGCCCGACCGGGCCAGGCATGTCCCACGGGGGAGGTGCAACCACCGGCCTGCCCCTACTAGACTGCCCTTGCAGCCTTGCTCCTGAGTCCTGAGCATCGCTCTGACCGCGTCGCTCCCAACAAACGACAGACGGTCGCAGCTCACGAGTTCTAGGAATGGGGTCGTCAATTATCGTCGATAAGGCCGCCCACAGGAAACTAAGGATGGATTCGGATCGGATCCGGACGGATACGGATTCGAATGCTACTATTTACCATATTTTAATTCGAATTCGAATACGGATACGGATATTGTCGAATACTAATACAAAACGGATATATCGAATTCGGATTCGGATTCGGATATCCACTTGATTTTGAAGATCACAGGTATCTATTTGCTTATTGATAGTTTCGTAATATAATAAAATCATTATGGATGAAGAGATTTAAAATATAGCTATATAACACCGTGGATTAAAACAACTACCAAAAATAAAATATTTAATAAATATTTTAATAATTAAATATATAAAATATAAGAAAATTATAGATTATATATTTTAATTACTGAATTTAAATAAATAAAATAGATTTTAAAATTATATAAATAAAATAAAATACTAATTAATATGATTAGCCATATTAAAATTAATTAAATTTAAGATTTAATATTTTTAATAATATTAAAATTACATTAGCCTTAGATAACTTTTAAATAATAATACATATCATCTATTATATTAAATTTATTTCCATTTACATGGTTAATTAGTCATAATTGTAAGATTTAGATGGTTTCAAAATAATTTGTACTTCGCGGATACGGATATTATCGGATATTTCACATTTTTGTCGGATACGGATGTGGAATCGGATAGAGAATAATCTTCAAAAACGAATACGGATACATCCATTTAACATCCATATTTAAATCGAATACGAATACGGATATCCATATTTACGCTAAAACGGATACGGATATCGGATATTTCGGATATCTGGACATCCGGATCCATCCCTACAGGAAACCGGGAGCGGAATCTTCCTCCGCTATGTTGCTCAAACAGAGTTTTATCTGCATCGTGTAGCTATTGCGACATCGAGCAGACGATGGAAAAGTCTTGCACAGGATCTCACAACAAGCAACTTGCTGGGCAAGCAGATTGTTTCGGGAGAAAAAGCTGCGTCCAGAACATGAAAAGGCATGTGAAACCACAGAGGCTGTACCTAGCAGAAAGGTACTCTCTCCATTCCAAAATAAAAACGCATTTACAATTCGAAATTTGTCCCCAAATAAATGTCAATATAGGTTTTGACGTCTACCTGCACACAGGGACTAGCTGGCAGTTGCCACCTTGAGAGCAATAAAATAAAAAAATCGCCATTAAAAAAAAAGGAAACACCGAGGGAGCTATGGTTCCATGCGGAATGCTCTAGAGACTAGTCGTTCACTAGTGCGTTTTCACTGTGAACTGACAAAAGGATGGCAACCGTGAACTGACAAAAGGATGGCAGGTTATCTTATTTGTATGTGCTTGTGTGAAGCGAAGGGGGGTGTTCGGCTGGTACATAAGTCAGCTGATTTTGGCTGATTCAATAATGTTCTGTGAGAGAAAATAAGCCAAAATAAATCGAAACAAGCCGAAAATAAGACAAGCGAACAAGAATGAGATATCAGACACTTTTTATAGAGGTATTATGGTAATTTTATAGAGGTATTATGGTAATTTGCCGTCTATTATTGGTTTCCGACCAGCGGCGGCCACTTGATGCGAACAGCACCAGTCGGCAGTAGGTGAGTTGGAAGCCTATTCAAAAGAATCAGAACCACACCGTCCAACATGACAAGGGAAATGATTGTCAGGGAACCAAATTTCCATGAGAATCCTTTTTCATGGACCACGAACGCACGCATCAGGAGCAAACAACAAGGGCAAATCATCACATGTGGAAAGAAAGTTCAAATCCTGAAAGTGAAACGGTACCATTTGTAACACAGCATGCCTGAACAAATGTAGCAGCTCAAAACAGACAACAAACGTCAGACGCAAACTACAAATACCCCATTACTACTTGACAGAATTTTCACTCCGATTCTGGTTCTGACTGGCAAGCAGGGAGGTAGTAGGTATCCAGTTGCCAGTATTTCTGCTTCACGCCCTTCCAAACTTCTTCCGCCAGGCAATCTTTGACCGGCAAAGGGATGAACTGCGTCGAATACCCCAGATTCGCTAGCTCTAACGCGACAAGCTGGCAGTACACGACGTGGAAGAACGCATTGTCGCCGCAGAGGCCATTGAAGTATGAGTAGATGCCCCCGGGCTTCAGTAGCTTAGGAAGGTGTTGGTGGAACTCTCTCATGTCCTCATAGTATTCCCCGTATGTGTCAAAAAATATGCCTGCACACATAAGAAAACAATGGCATTAGAGAAGATTTCCCTACTATGGTTTTCATTGTACTCGAGTAAAGTCAAGTTATTTTATGGTAGTATCCATTCTGAGCGCGAATTCATACTCGTCTCTGACGGTAAATAGATGATAATTTTTGCTTGATTATAAAATCAAAAGGAGATTGCTATCGCATTGGCAGTTAGACAGTTCCAAAAAAAAAATGGCAGTTAGTCAGTTACATATCGATTTCAGCTGTCATAGCAAACACTTTAGCATAGTTGGTTGCGGGTTCCTTTCTTCCTTCCTTTGATATTTTCAAAGGAAAAAAAAGGTAAATGGTCTATGTGGCATGTGCAGTTCAAAGTCGCAAACTGCACATGGTTTGAAATATCCGAAACTAGTTTTATAGAGGACATATGTGCTCATAATTCAACAATTTATCCACAGGGGAGGGTGAATAGGGTTTGAAATCAATCAGTTGTCATGCACTGGCCTACTTCTATTTGAACATATATTATTCATCACTCAAATCACCATAACAATAATTGACAAGCATGATTTACATCTTCCATGGCATTGTTACCTATGCTCATAAACGAAGTATGAGAAAACATGACGTTGAAACATGCATCCACAGCTTAGAATGGACTCAAGAAGATGCAAATCACATATTTAGAACAGGATTGCTAAACTTAAACAAATAAATAACTGTATGACACTTGAAGAAAGGATTAAAAACACGGTGAAGAGAAAGGGTTTTGCTTATAAAGAATGCTTGGGTGTTGACAGGTTCTTGTCGTTTGGTAGGGAGAAATGCTGGTCCAGGTGCTTGTGTTCTTCACATAAGAAGAGCAACAAGGAAAAACGAGGAGAAAGAGAAATGGACAAAGCAAAGTAATATAAATAGACAGATTCCCAGGTTCTGTTTCCACAGTTTCCCATTGCATGTTGACTAAAATGTATACACATCACATTTGTTTTAAAATATTGCAGTGTCTTCTAAGTTCCTATGTTTTCTCAACTACCAAGTGCAGTGTTTTTGTATTCTTTTTTGCATTTATGCATTCTAAAGAGGCCTTATGGCCTAAACACTTCAACTACTTTTCTTATTTGGACTAGCACAACCACCACCATGCCAAAAAAAAAGTTACTTCAATGGATGAAGAAAGATTCCCAAAACAAAAAATAAGAGTAAGATATTACTAACATAAACGAAGGTTCACCTTTTAAAAAGTTTCATCAAAAGAAAACAGTAGCTCTGTGCATACTGTTGCAAATTACTCCACCTGAGTGAAGCTAAACAAGGTTTCCAAGTGCCACACAGAGCCATGAAATAGCTGTTTGCAACATAATACTCATGTGGTAAGCACTTCTATAGACGCCTTCCAATGTAAACATGTATTCAGAAACTATCTAAACACACACTTTTCCTGACAAAAGGTCCAAAATTACCTACTCCAAGAACTTTTACGAGCACTAGCTTGAAAACTTTGAATATACTCCCTCCAGTCAATAATAGCTGATGTTTGTGAGATTCTGGAAAAATGCACCAATACTTGTCACTGGATAAAATTTGGCCTTATTAAACGCATCATATCCATTCATGCCCCTGCATCCCTATTACCTGGCAACAATAATGGGGGAGTAGCAGAGGCACCCACCATGAGCTCCATGTCCTGTCCCGTGACAGCTGGCAGCGGCAAGTCCCTCTCCTCCAAACATGCTCCTCTCAGTATCCTCAGGTACAGCTCGGAATGAGCAGTAGTTGGCTAGTGCAGCCTGTGGGATTCACACAAAGATTGCCTGGATGAGGCCGCTTGTGGAGACGTAGCTGAATATTGTCACCCAGAATGTCCTGCTTCCGTCTCAGGTACAAGCTTACTGGTGGAAGCCCTTATCTTGAGCATCGCACTCTCCATTCATTCATCTTTCCTCGTCTCCTTTCAGATCTGAGGTCCAGCCATGATGGAGGTCCGAGCTTCAGTGAGGGCATAGATAGAGGCCAAGGAGTTCTTAACGGTGGCGAAGCATGCTGTACTCTGATGGACTAGGTGAGGAACATGAGAGTCATCCAGACAGGATCCATGGTCTCTGCAATTCACTCTCTCAAATCAAAGTTAGACGGTCATCCCTTTGGCTGAGCGCAACAGCATCAGTGGAGGAGGTGAACACTGGGGAACCAGTGACATTAATGGATGCGGTCACTGGGCAGTGGGCACCAGTACTGGTGGAGTCATGCCGGTGGATGGCGGGAACTGAGATGTGAGAAGTAACATTCAACGGGGAAGAACAGGGAGAGTAATTGAGGAACAGTCAGACAAACAGGGTACACTGATTGATTGCTTTCGCTGCAGTTAGCAGGGGTAAAAGAGTAAAGTTACCACTTTTTTTTTCAATCCTGTCATCAACTATTGATGACCAGAGGGAGCACTATTGTAGTTCTCTGAATTTTTTTCAATCCTGTCATCTACTATTGATGACCAGAGGGTTACTATTGTAGTTTTCTGAACACCTGTGTACTCAAAGTTCTAACTAACTTGTATGCAAACTAAGCACCAGAACCAACTGGAAAACTAAAGCTTCTTTATCATTCATTGAAAACATTGAATCTTAACAAGACCAAATCCCATGTCATTCTACAGAACATTACTCCAGAAAGGCCACAAACACAGAGAAAACTATTGTTAGATACTACCAACAATTTTCTATCCTTCAGCTGTTGCCCAACTTCTTCATGCCCCTGAATTCCTGTAGAGCATGCCAAGGATAATGCAACCTATGGAAATTTCACCTGAGACATACTACAGAAATTTTCTATCTTCAGCTTTTGCCCAACTTCTCCATACTCCTGAATCCCTACTAGGGCATGCCAAGGATAATGCAACCTATGAAATTCCACCTGAGACATACACCAAAAAAAATTTCTATCCTTCAGCTTTTGCACAACCTCTCCATACTCAGGCCCGTCGATGGCCATGTGCGAGCTGTTCATCCAAACAGGGCCCCAAAAAGGAATGGGCCCCAAATTTTCCAGGCTTTTAGCCCTTTTCTGTGCTGATGAAGCCGAGTTGTCGTCTCTTCGACTTCGACGCTGCCGCCGCGAACCGCGTGAGTCGTGACCGTGACGATCCATCTGTGATCTCTGCCCGCCGTGAAGTCGTGAAGACAGGAGAGTCGATTTCATCTTCCGCACCGACGCACAAAAGCACAAGGTCGTTGTCTCTCATTGACGCCGGACCAGATGCTCGTCTTCCTGACTGCCGTCCTGCCTGTGCATTTCATCTTCCGGCTAGACGGTAAGCAAATTCCTAATTCCTAATTCCTAATTTCTTTTTCCCTATAGCACTGAATGGTTGATTAGCTGATGCGTTTGTAAAACAGGAAGGCCTTCGACATCATGTCTTCTAGAAATAGAAAATATGATTCTGGTACTTAGGTCCTATTTTAGAGTTTATGTTTGACATATTTCTACATATTGTATGAAAGAAGACATATTTAAGTTATATATTTGATGAGTGAAAATATATGACAATTTTATTAGCCATTCAAATTTTAAAAAATTTTGGGCCCCGATTTACTTTTCGAACATGAGCCCCAAATTTCTGGAGATGGCCCTGTCCATACTCCAGAATACCTACTAGGGCATGCCAAGGATAATGCAAACTACGGAAATTTCACCTGAGACACACCTAGTAGGTATTCTGGAGTATGGACAGGGCCATCTCCAGAAATTTGGGGCTCATGTTCGAAAAGTAAATCGGGGCCCAAAATTTTTTAAAATTTGAATGGCTAATAAAATTGTCATATATTTTCACTCATCAAATATATAACTTAAATATGTCTTCTTTCATACAATATGTAGAAATATGTCAAACATAAACTCTAAAATAGGACCTAAGTACCAGAATCATATTTTCTATTTCTAGAAGACATGATGTCGAAGGCCTTCCTGTTTTACAAACGCATCAGCTAATCAACCATTCAGTGCTATAGGGAAAAAGAAATTAGGAATTAGGAATTAGGAATTTGCTTACCGTCTAGCCGGAAGATGAAATGCACAGGCAGGACGGCAGTCAGGAAGACGAGCATCTGGTCCGGCGTCAATGAGAGACAACGACCTTGTGCTTTTGTGCGTCGGTGCGGAAGATGAAATCGACTCTCCTGTCTTCACGACTTCACGGCGGGCAGAGATCACAGATGGATCGTCACGGTCACGACTCACGCGGTTCGCGGCGGCAGCGTCGAAGTCGAAGAGACGACAACTCGGCTTCATCAGCACAGAAAAGGGCTAAAAGCCTGGAAAATTTGGGGCCCATTCCTTTTTGGGGCCCTGTTTGGATGAACAGCTCGCACATGGCCATCGACGGGCCTGAGTATGGAGAGGTTGTGCAAAAGCTGAAGGATAGAAATTTTTTTTGGTGTATGTCTCAGGTGGAATTTCATAGGTTGCATTATCCTTGGCATGCCCTAGTAGGGATTCAGGAGTATGGAGAAGTTGGGCAAAAGCTGAAGATAGAAAATTTCTGTAGTATGTCTCAGGTGAAATTTCCATAGGTTGCATTATCCTTGGCATGCTCTACAGGAATTCAGGGGCATGAAGAAGTTGGGCAACAGCTGAAGGATAGAAAATTGTTGGTAGTATCTAACAATAGTTTTCTCTGTGTTTGTGGCCTTTCTGGAGTAATGTTCTGTAGAATGACATGGGATTTGGTCTTGTTAAGATTCAATGTTTTCAATGAATGATAAAGAAGCTTTAGTTTTCCAGTTGGTTCTGGTGCTTAGTTTGCATACAAGTTAGTTAGAACTTTGAGTACACAGGTGTTCAGAAAACTACAATAGTAACCCTCTGGTCATCAATAGTAGATGACAGGATTGAAAAAAATTCAGAGAACTACAATAGTGCTCCCTCTGGTCATCAATAGTTGATGACAGGATTGAAAAAAAAAGTGGTAACTTTACTCTTTTACCCCTGCTAACTGCAGCGAAAGCAATCAATCAGTGTACCCTGTTTGTCTGACTGTTCCTCAATTACTCTCCCTGTTCTTCCCCGTTGAATGTTACTTCTCACATCTCAGTTCCCGCCATCCACCGGCATGACTCCACCAGTACTGGTGCCCACTGCCCAGTGACCGCATCCATTAATGTCACTGGTTCCCAGTGTTCACCTCCTCCACTGATGCTGTTGCGCTCAGCCAAAGGGATGACCGTCTAACTTTGATTTGAGAGAGTGAATTGCAGAGACCATGGATCCTGTCTGGATGACTCTCATGTTCCTCACCTAGTCCATCAGAGTACAGCATGCTTCGCCACCGTTAAGAACTCCTTGGCCTCTATCTATGCCCTCACTGAAGCTCGGACCTCCATCATGGCTGGACCTCAGATCTGAAAGGAGACGAGGAAAGATGAATGAATGGAGAGTGCGATGCTCAAGATAAGGGCTTCCACCAGTAAGCTTGTACCTGAGACGGAAGCAGGACATTCTGGGTGACAATATTCAGCTACGTCTCCACAAGCGGCCTCATCCAGGCAATCTTTGTGTGAATCCCACAGGCTGCACTAGCCAACTACTGCTCATTCCGAGCTGTACCTGAGGATACTGAGAGGAGCATGTTTGGAGGAGAGGGACTTGCCGCTGCCAGCTGTCACGGGACAGGACATGGAGCTCATGGTGGGTGCCTCTGCTACTCCCCCATTATTGTTGCCAGGTAATAGGGATGCAGGGGCATGAATGGATATGATGCGTTTAATAAGGCCAAATTTTATCCAGTGACAAGTATTGGTGCATTTTTCCAGAATCTCACAAACATCAGCTATTATTGACTGGAGGGAGTATATTCAAAGTTTTCAAGCTAGTGCTCGTAAAAGTTCTTGGAGTAGGTAATTTTGGACCTTTTGTCAGGAAAAGTGTGTGTTTAGATAGTTTCTGAATACATGTTTACATTGGAAGGCGTCTATAGAAGTGCTTACCACATGAGTATTATGTTGCAAACAGCTATTTCATGGCTCTGTGTGGCACTTGGAAACCTTGTTTAGCTTCACTCAGGTGGAGTAATTTGCAACAGTATGCACAGAGCTACTGTTTTCTTTTGATGAAACTTTTTAAAAGGTGAACCTTCGTTTATGTTAGTAATATCTTACTCTTATTTTTTGTTTTGGGAATCTTTCTTCATCCATTGAAGTAACTTTTTTTTTGGCATGGTGGTGGTTGTGCTAGTCCAAATAAGAAAAGTAGTTGAAGTGTTTAGGCCATAAGGCCTCTTTAGAATGCATAAATGCAAAAAAGAATACAAAAACACTGCACTTGGTAGTTGAGAAAACATAGGAACTTAGAAGACACTGCAATATTTTAAAACAAATGTGATGTGTATACATTTTAGTCAACATGCAATGGGAAACTGTGGAAACAGAACCTGGGAATCTGTCTATTTATATTACTTTGCTTTGTCCATTTCTCTTTCTCCTCGTTTTTCCTTGTTGCTCTTCTTATGTGAAGAACACAAGCACCTGGACCAGCATTTCTCCCTACCAAACGACAAGAACCTGTCAACACCCAAGCATTCTTTATAAGCAAAACCCTTTCTCTTCACCGTGTTTTTAATCCTTTCTTCAAGTGTCATACAGTTATTTATTTGTTTAAGTTTAGCAATCCTGTTCTAAATATGTGATTTGCATCTTCTTGAGTCCATTCTAAGCTGTGGATGCATGTTTCAACGTCATGTTTTCTCATACTTCGTTTATGAGCATAGGTAACAATGCCATGGAAGATGTAAATCATGCTTGTCAATTATTGTTATGGTGATTTGAGTGATGAATAATATATGTTCAAATAGAAGTAGGCCAGTGCATGACAACTGATTGATTTCAAACCCTATTCACCCTCCCCTGTGGATAAATTGTTGAATTATGAGCACATATGTCCTCTATAAAACTAGTTTCGGATATTTCAAACCATGTGCAGTTTGCGACTTTGAACTGCACATGCCACATAGACCATTTACCTTTTTTTTCCTTTGAAAATATCAAAGGAAGGAAGAAAGGAACCCGCAACCAACTATGCTAAAGTGTTTGCTATGACAGCTGAAATCGATATGTAACTGACTAACTGCCATTTTTTTTTGGAACTGTCTAACTGCCAATGCGATAGCAATCTCCTTTTGATTTTATAATCAAGCAAAAATTATCATCTATTTACCGTCAGAGACGAGTATGAATTCGCGCTCAGAATGGATACTACCATAAAATAACTTGACTTTACTCGAGTACAATGAAAACCATAGTAGGGAAATCTTCTCTAATGCCATTGTTTTCTTATGTGTGCAGGCATATTTTTTGACACATACGGGGAATACTATGAGGACATGAGAGAGTTCCACCAACACCTTCCTAAGCTACTGAAGCCCGGGGGCATCTACTCATACTTCAATGGCCTCTGCGGCGACAATGCGTTCTTCCACGTCGTGTACTGCCAGCTTGTCGCGTTAGAGCTAGCGAATCTGGGGTATTCGACGCAGTTCATCCCTTTGCCGGTCAAAGATTGCCTGGCGGAAGAAGTTTGGAAGGGCGTGAAGCAGAAATACTGGCAACTGGATACCTACTACCTCCCTGCTTGCCAGTCAGAACCAGAATCGGAGTGAAAATTCTGTCAAGTAGTAATGGGGTATTTGTAGTTTGCGTCTGACGTTTGTTGTCTGTTTTGAGCTGCTACATTTGTTCAGGCATGCTGTGTTACAAATGGTACCGTTTCACTTTCAGGATTTGAACTTTCTTTCCACATGTGATGATTTGCCCTTGTTGTTTGCTCCTGATGCGTGCGTTCGTGGTCCATGAAAAAGGATTCTCATGGAAATTTGGTTCCCTGACAATCATTTCCCTTGTCATGTTGGACGGTGTGGTTCTGATTCTTTTGAATAGGCTTCCAACTCACCTACTGCCGACTGGTGCTGTTCGCATCAAGTGGCCGCCGCTGGTCGGAAACCAATAATAGACGGCAAATTACCATAATACCTCTATAAAATTACCATAATACCTCTATAAAAAGTGTCTGATATCTCATTCTTGTTCGCTTGTCTTATTTTCGGCTTGTACATAAGTCAGCTGATTTTC
>JAHUYU010003234.1:0-17973 GCA_030439765.1 Tripidium arundinaceum | reverse complement strand
AGCAATGTCCAAGAAGAAGAGAAGAAGAAGAAAAGTGTAGCATTCAAAGCCGGCACCTCATCATCCAAGAGCAAGGGAAACTCAATGAAAGAAGAATCAAGTGAAGATGAAGGCTCAAGTGCTCATGATGATGAAGAAGAGATGGCTCTCTTTGTGAGAAGATTTGGCAAATTCATGAAAAAGAAGGGCTATGGTGCTAGAAGAAGAAAGGCTTCATCCAAGAACAAGAAAGAACCAAGAAGGTGCTTCAAGTGCAAAAGCAAGGATCATCTCATTGCGGATTGCCCATATAATAGTGACAATGATGATGATAACAAGAAAGACAAGAAAAAGGAAAAGAAAGAAAAGAAGGAGAAGAAGATGACCCTCAAGAAGAAGAAGAAGGGTCACTCATATTGTGTCACATGGGATAGTGATGCTTCCTCTAGTGATGATGATGATGATGATGAGAGGAAGACCACCGTGAAGAAGAGGCATGCAAGCATTGCTATTCATGACAAGCCCTCCTTATTTGACATACCATCATCGACATGCTTCATGGCTAAGGCCACTAAGGTACAACCCAATGATGAGAGCGATAGTGAGAGTGAGGATGAGGAGGAGCCCTCCAAGGAGGAACTCTTTGTCATGTTGGAAGATGCTCATTCTTATATGGAGAAGAAGAGAAAGGAGTACAAAGAATTGCGCAAGAAGCATCAAGCTCTTGAGCAATCCTTTGGAGATCTAAGGGCTACTCATGAGAGGCTAGTGGAAGTCCATGAGGAGCTTGGAAATGCTCACTCTAAGCTTAATGAAGCTTACTCCTCTCTTGTTAGCCAAAATAAGAAGGAACATATTCAAACATGCAACATAGGCATAACATGCGATATCATTGATGAATCATTCTATACTCCTATTGTTGTTGCTCCTACTAACCCCTCATGTAGCTCATCCACTACTACTTCATCTATGAGTGATGGTTTCACTTGTGATGCCTCACTAATGGTGGAAAATGAGACCCTAAAGAAAGAGGTCAATGAGCTCACTCATGCTTTAGGTAAGGCCTATGGCGGTGAGGCCCGCTTGCTTAAGTGCTTGGGTAGCCAACGCTTTTCTCTCAACAAAGAGGGATTAGGCTATACCCCCAAGAATGGCAAGGCGGCTTTTACCATTCACAAGACTAGTTTTGTGAAGGGCAATGGTTGGTTTTGCAATAGATGCAAGCAAGTTGGGCATGTAGAGCAATATTGCAAGAACAAGAACAATGCTAATGTATCCTCTATCAAATTTGATTCTTGTTATTTGCTCACCAAGGGTGTTAATGGTGTGAAAGCTAAGTTCATTGGTACACCAATTGTGGGCTCAAAGAAGAAAGCTATTTGGGTACCAAAGACCTTAGTCACTAACCTTGGAGGACCCAAAAAGGTTTGGGTGCCTAAAAAGAATTGATCTCTTTTTGTAGGTCAATTATAAAGCCGGAGGAAGGCATTGGGTGCTTGATAGTGGGTGTACACAACACATGACCAGTGATTCAAGAATGTTCAATTCAATCAATACAAGTGGCAATGATGAATTTGATAGTATCACATTTGGTGACAATGGCAAAGGCAAGGTCAAGGGGCTTGGTAAGATTGCAATATCCAATGACTTGAGCATTTCCAATGTGTTGCTAGTTGAATCTCTCAATTTCAATCTATTGTCGGTAGCTCAACTTTGTGATCTTGGATTTAAGTGCATATTTGGAGTTGATGATGTAGAGATCATAAGTGTAGACGGACCTAACTTGATATTCAAAGGATTTAGATATGAGAATCTATACTTGGTTGATTTCAATGCCAGTGAAACTCAACTCTCAACATGCTTAATCACTAAGTCTAGCATGGGTTGGCTATGGCATAGAAGGCTTGGTCATGTTGGAATGAGACAATTGAATAGACTTATCAAGAATGATCTAGTGAAAGGCTTGAAAGATGTGGTATTTGAAAAGGATAAATTGTGTAGCTCTTGTCAAGCCGGTAAACAAGTTGGAAATACACATCCTAACAAGAGCATGATGAGCACTAGCAAAGCATTTGAGTTGTTGCACATGGATTTATTTAGACTAATATCATATACAAGTATTGGTGGAAACAAGTATGGCTTTGTGATAGTGGATGACTTTACTAGATACACTTGGATCTTCTTTCTTGTTGACAAAAGTGAAGTATTTGATGTATTCAAGTCCTTTGTCAAAAGAAGTCAAAATGAGTTTGATACTAGAATCAAGAAATTGAGAAGTGACAATGAAAGTGAGTTCAAGAACACAAGGATTGATGAGCTATGTGATAAATTTGGAATCAAGCATCAATTCTCGGCCAAGTACACTCTACAATCAAATGGCCTTGTTGAGAGGAAGAATAGAATACTTATTGATATGCAAGGTCTATGCTTAGTGAGTATAATGTGAGTGATTCATTTTGGGCCGAAGCTATCAACACGGCTTGCTATTGTAGCAACTGGCTCTACTATCACCGACTACTAGAGAAAACACCATAGAGCTATTGAATGGAAGAAAGCCCAACATTGCATATTTTAGAGTGTTTGGTTGCAAATGGTATATTCTCAAGAAAGGCACTAGATTGAGCAAATTTGAGAAGAAATGTGATGAAGGCTTCTTACTTGGTTACTCCACTACAAGTAAAGCATATAGAGTTTGAAACAACACAAGCAAAATAGTGGAAGAAGTGCATGATGTTGAATTTGATGAAACCAAAGGCTCTCAAGATGAAGATGAAAATCTAGATGATGTGAGAGGCACTCAATTGGCTAATGCAATGAAGAATATGGACATCAGTGATATAAGGCCTAGAGAGGTGATTGATGTTGAAGATGACAAAGATCAAGTGCTCCCTCCACCAAAATGTGCAAGCAAATGAAAATCAAGCTAGTACAAGTGGTACTCATGATGAAGCCCGAGTCCAACAAAGGCAAGATCAACAAGCTAGTTCATCTCAAGTTAATCAAGCAAATGATCAATCTCAAGTTCTCCAACCAACACACATTGCAAAAGATCATCCATTGGATCAAATAGTTGGGGACATTAGAAGTGGTGTGCAAACAAGATCAAGATTGACTTCATTTTGTGAGCATTACTCATTTGTGTCATCATTTGAACCAACCAAGATAGAATATGCATTGATGGATGTTGATTGGGTTAATGCTATGCATGAAGAGCTAAACAACTTCACAAGGAACCAAGTTTGGGAATTGGTTGAAAGACCAGAGAACTACAATGTGATTGGTACCAAGTGGGTGTTTAGGAACAAGCAAGATCAAGATGGGATAGTTATAAGGAACAAAGCAAGATTGGTTGCACAAGGTTATACCCAAGTGGAAGCAATTAGAATTTTCTTAGCTTATGCTTGTGCCCACAACATCAAGCTCTATCAAATAGATGTCAAGAGTGCATTTCTCAATGGCTACATCAATGAGTTGGTATATGTTGAGAAACCACCCAGTTTTGAAGACGACAAGAAGCCCAACCATGTGTACAAGCTCAAAAAGGCACTATACGGCTTGAAGCAAGCACATAGAGCATGGTATGAGAGGTTGAGAGACTTTCTCCTCTCTAAAGGATTCAAGATGGGTAAGGTTGACACTACTCTCTTCACCAAGAAGATAGGCAAGGACTTGTTTGTGTTGCAAATATATGTAGATGATATTATATTTGGTTCAACCAATCAAAATTTTTGTGAAGAATTTGGAAATATGATAGCAAATGAATTTGAGATGTCCATGATTGGAGAGCTTAGCTACTTCCTTGGTCTTCAAATCAAGCAAATGAAGAATGGCACATTTATGAGTCAAGGTAAGTACATAAAGGACATGATCAAGAAATTTGGATTGAAGGATGCAAAGGCAATTCATACACCAATGGGGACAAATGGTCACTTGGACTTAGACACTAGTGGCAACATGGTGGATCAAAAGCTATATCGGTCAATGATTGGAAGCCTACTCTATGTCACCGCATCAAGGCCAGATGCCATGTTTAGTGTATGCATCTGTGCAAGATTTCAAGCCTCACCAAGAGAAAGTCATTTGAAGGCAACAAAAAGGATATTGACGTACTTGAAGCATACACAAAATGTTGGATTATGGTACCCCAAGGGGTCTAACCTTGAGTTGATTGGATGTTCGGACTCCGATTATGCGGGATGTAAAGTGGATAGAAAGAGCACATCGAGCACATGTCAATTGTTAGGAAGGTCACTTGTATCTTGGTCATCAAAGAAGCAAAATATTGTTGCACTATCAACCACCGAGGCCGAATACATATCCGTCGGTAGTTGTTGTGCTCAATTGCTTTGGATGAAGGCAACTTTGGATGACTTTGAAATCAAATACAAACAAGTACCATTGCTATGTGACAATGAGAGTGCCGTGAAGCTCACCAACAATCTGGTTCAACATTCAAGAACCAAGCACATTGACATAAGGCATCATTTTATTAGAGATCATCAACAAAAGGGTGACAATAAAATTGAGAGTGTGGGCACCGAAGATCAACTAGCCGACATATTCACCAAGCCACTTGATGAGAGAAGGTTTTGCAAGTTGAGAAATGAATTGAACATACTTGACTTCTCCAACATGAGTTGAAGGCACCCCCACATATTCATATGACATGCCTCTCCTTCAACAAAGCAAAGGTAAAAGTTGATTGACATAGCATTCATACTTTGCTAAGGACTTGTTTAGTGCATCTAATCATACCTCACATTTTATAGGCTCATTCATGAAAATCAAATGAATTTTATGCTTATATGGTACCACTATTGCTTCTATGCTTGTTATGATCTAGTGGTAGCATATGCCATGTTTGTGAGCTTGTAAACCTAGCGTTGAATCTAGAAAATGAGCATCAAAGTGTATAACTCAACATTGTCAAGATAACCCTTATTTGGAGGTGTGAAGAAGCTTGCCATTGGATCAAACCGAGTTATATACCTTATGCAAGTAATCTAGATTGAACCAATGTGAAATAATGATCCTCACATACTTCACCCCTATTCATTGACCTTGATTAAAATTGGGCATACCTTTTGTGTTAATTGATAACAAAGGGGGAGAGTGCCACAAAGATAATTGGAAGGTGATCAAGGGGGAGAAAACATGATAAATGACAAAGGAAGGGGATCAATTTAAAACTTGAGCACACAAGTAGGGGGAGCAAGCTCATGAACCTATTGTTGCGTTTGAATGTGCATTCTCATATGAGTTGTTGCATATGCACAAGTGATTAAATTTATATACATGCTTGTGTGACATATGCTAGATATAAGATTTGAATGATGATTGAAATACTAGCATGCATAGGTTTGTTGTTAGATACATATTGTTGCCTTTACAAGTGGTACTAGAACCCTTCTCTTTTAATGTTGATCTCACGGGGTATCTAGTCTTTATGATGCATCTAGCTAACCAAGGTGCTAAGGATGGTTCAATTGTGCACTCTGATGGTATCACACTTCAAAGGTCCATTCTTAAACCTTAGCACCACCTTTGGCAGTCATTACTCACCCAAAATTCATATCCATTCATATGTGCAAGCTTTCAAATCCAAACTCTTAGCACATATGTAGGGAGAGCTAATGCTACCAAAATCGAGCTAGAAATGATTGTCCAACTCATATACATGACTATAATGCTTGGGCAAGCAATTCAAGTTTAAAATTAAATTTATTTCATATCTTTGTGGAGGTTGTCATCAATTACTAAAAAGGGGGAGATTGAAAGCCCTACTTTGGTTTTAGATAATTGATGAAACCTTAGTGTACTAATCCGTTGCTCTAAGTGATCATGAGATAGGTTGGTACACCCCAAGTGATGAAGCATGGTGGCTCTCAAGGTGATGGAGTTGGCCACATGAAATGATGGTGATCAAGTGCTTCACATTGAGAAAAGAAGAAAGAGAAAAACAAAATGGCTCAAGGCAAAGGTATATTTGATAGGAGCTTTTTGTTTTGGCACTCAAGACACCATAGAGGGTGTGAGTGCATTTAGGATTGGTAGCCGTACTATAAAGAGGGGAGAAACTCATTTGTGAAATGCGGTTATCAAAGTGCCACTAGATGATCTAACTTATTGCATGTGCATAGATTCTAGTGTGTGCTAACTCACGTACACTATGGTGAGACACTTAGTGGTTAGCAACTTGGAAGAAGGGTGGTGAAGATCAGCGTTGGAGACAAGGTTTTAGAGTGACCAGACTCTGCACCAGACCCTCCTGGTGAGTCCGGTGGCGAACCCTAGCCGAAGCAGTGGAGGCACGCGTTGACCGGACTCTAGCATGCGTCCGGTCGGGTTCGATCAGACTCTATGGTAACACTGTGCATTTCTCCGATGTGAATGATGTGGCGTGTTGTGGCTTGCTCAAAAGTGATTGGACGCTAGCTAGTGTCCGGTCAATGGCGATCGAACGGGTCCGGTGTGGTTTTTGCTACTCTGAAACCTTACTGGAAATGATCGGACTCATGGGTGCGTGCGTCCGATCACTTTGTAGCAATGCATCCGGTGTAACTTTGACTGGCGCGTGACTGGGACTAGCCATTCAAATCGAACGAGCGTGGTTGAACGCGATGGGCGCATGGTGGCCATCGGTGCATCGGACTCTGGGGGATCGGACGCTGTTGAGTCGGGTCTAGAGTCCGGTCATTACGCAAACAGCCTAGTGAAGGGGTATAACGGCTAGTTGAGAAGGCAGAGTTTATAAATACGTGGTGGCCGACTCTTGGGCAACTCTCTTGGCTTTTTGATTCACTTGACATCCTTTGAGCTAAGCCAACTCCCTCCCACTCATCTCCCTTGATTGATTGCTAATTCTAAGTGGGATTGAGTGATCCAAGTGCATTGCATGAGCTTATTCATCTAGAGGCACTTGGCGATTGTATTTCGCTGCGGATTTCTCTTGTTACTCTTGGTGTTTTTCAACACCTAGATGGCTTGGAGCAGCGAGGATCGTTGAGCGGAGGGTGGGGTTTGTCTCTAGCTCCGATCGGTGGATTTATGAGGGGTTCTTGAGCCTTCCCCATGGGAGATCACGAAAGGCATCTTTAGTGGATTGCTCGTAGCTTGTGGATCCCCATCTTGTGTTGGTTGTGTGGCACCCTAGTGAGGGTTTGGTGTGTGATGCCAATTAGCTCATGAACCTCTAAGTGGGTGAATTGCTACAACGAGGACTAGCTTGCCGGCAAGCAAGTGAACCTTGGTAAAAAATAATTGTGTCATCTCTTTGCCGAGGATTCCATTGGTACACATTGATTGATATATTGCTACGTCGGTATACCACTCTATCTCTTGTATTACTTTGTTTATATCTTGTGTTGTGGTAGTTCACTTTGCTAGTTGAGTAGTGTAGAATTACTTGCTCTAGTTGTAATTAGTCTTGCTCACTAGTTAGAAAGTAGTGACATAGCTCTTGTGTGATATAGAGATCATAGCAACTAGACTCGTGGATAGGTGTCTTGCAACCCTTTAGTAGGCTAGCGCAAAACTTGCTTATCGCCTCATATTTGTCTAACCACTTTGCTTAAGTGTTGTTGTAGAAATTTTTATAGGCTATTCACCCTCCCTCTAGCCAGTTAGGACCTTTCAACGGTCCGAGAGTGATCAAATCTCACATAGTTGACATATTTGAACCTGCATTCAGACCCACCCATGGTGACATTGGGTACTTTTGTGAACCAACCAATGCATGATCGCGCTCCCACAAATAATTGTGCAGTGCAAAGCGTGCTAGAATTATCTTTGCTTGCTTCCATCTCTTACAGCATGGAAGACCTCGCAAAACTTTCCACCTGGCTTTCACCATCCCAAATGTCCGTTCCACAACACAAGATATAAACAAAGTAATACAAGAGATAGAGTGGTATACCGACGTAGCAATATATCAATCAATGTGTACCAATGGAATCCTCGGCAAAGAGATGACACAATTATTTTTTACCAAGGTTCACTTGCTTGCCGGCAAGCTAGTCCTCGTTGTAGCAATTCACCCACTTAGAGGTTCATGAGCTAATTGGCATCACACACCAAACCCTCACTAGGGTGCCACACAACCAACACAAGATGGGGATCCACAAGCTACGAGCAATCCACTAAAGATGCCTTTCGTGATCTCCCATGGGGAAGGCTCAAGAACCCCTCATAAATCCACCGATCGGAGCTTAGAGACAAACCCCACCCTCCGCTCAACGATCCTCGCTGCTCCAAGCCATCTAGGTGTTGAAAAACACCAAGAGTAACAAGAGAAATCCGCAGCGAAATACAATCGCCAAGTGCCTCTAGATGAATAAGCTCATGCAATGCACTTGGATCACTCAATCCCACTTAGAATTAGCAATCAATCAAGGGAGATGAGTGGGAGGGAGTTGGCTTAGCTCAAAGGATGTCAAGTGAATCAAAAAGCCAAGAGAGTTGCCCAAGAGTCGGCCACCACGTATTTATAAACTCTGCCTTCTCAACTAGCCGTTATACCCCTTCACTAGGCTGTTTGCGTAATGACCGGACTCTAGACCCGACTCAACAGCGTCCGATCCCCCAGAGTCCGATGCACCGATGGCCACCATGCGCCCATCGCGTTCAACCACGCTCGTTCGATTTGAATGGCTAGTCCCAGTCACGCGCCAGTCAAAGTTACACCGGATGCATTGCTACAAAGTGATCGGACGCACGCACCCATGAGTCCGATCATTTCCAGTAAGGTTTCAGAGTAGCAAAAACCACACCGGACCCGTTCGATCGCCATTGACCGGACACTAGCTAGCGTCCAATCACTTTTGAGCAAGCCACAACACGCCACATCATTCACATCGGAGAAATGCACAGTGTTACCATAGAGTCTGATCGAACCCGACCGGACGCATGCTAGAGTCCGGTCAACGCGTGCCTCCACTGCTTCGGCTAGGGTTCGCCACCGGACTCACCAGGAGGGTCTGGTGCAGAGTCTGGTCACTCTAAAACCTTGTCTCCAACGCTGATCTTCACCACCCTTCTTCCAAGTTGCTAACCACTAAGTGTCTCACCATAGTGTACGTGAGTTAGCACACACTAGAATCTATGCACATGCAATAAGTTAGATCATCTAGTGGCACTTTGATAACCGCATTTCACAAATGAGTTTCTCCCCTCTTTATAGTACGGCTACCAATCCTAAATGCACTCACACCCTCTATGGTGTCTTGAGTGCCAAAACAAAAAGCTCCTATCAAATATACCTTTGCCTTGAGCCATTTTGTTTTTCTCTTTCTTCTTTTCTCAATGTGAAGCACTTGATCACCATCATTTCATGTGGCCAACTCCATCACCTTGAGAGCCACCATGCTTCATCACTTGGGGTGTACCAACCTATCTCATGATCACTTAGAGCAACGGATTAGTACACTAAGGTTTCATCAATTATCTAAAACCAAAGTAGGGCTTTCAATCTCCCCCTTTTTAGTAATTGATGACAACCTCCACAAAGATATGAAATAAATTTAATTTTAAACTTGAATTGCTTGCCCAAGCATTATAGTCATGTATATGAGTTGGACAATCATTTCTAGCTCGATTTTGGTAGCATTAGCTCTCCTACATATGTGCTAAGAGTTTGGATTTGAAAGCTTGCACATATGAATGGATATGAATTTTGGGTGAGTAATGACTGCCAAAGGTGGTGCTAAGTTTAAGAATGGACCTTTGAAGTGTGATACCATCAGAGTGCACAATTGAACCATCCTTAGCACCTTGGTTAGCTAGATGCATCATAAAGACTAGATACCCCGTGAGATCAACATTAAAAGAGAAGGGTTCTAGTACCACTTGTAAAGGCAACAATATGTATCTAACAACAAACCTATGCATGCTAGTATTTCAATCATCATTCAAATCTTATATCTAGCATATGTCACACAAGCATGTATATAAATTTAATCACTTGTGCATATGCAACAACTCATATGAGAATGCACATTCAAACGCAACAATAGGTTCATGAGCTTGCTCCCCCTACTTGTGTGCTCAAGTTTTAAATTGATCCCCTTCCTTTGTCATTTATCATGTTTTCTCCCCCTTGATCACCTTCCAATTATCTTTGTGGCACTCTCCCCCTTTGTTATCAATTAACACAAAAGGTATGCCCAATTTTAATCAAGGTCAATGAATAGGGGTGAAGTATGTGAGGATCATTATTTCACATTGGTTCAATCTAGATTACTTGCATAAGGTATATAACTCGGTTTGATCCAATGGCAAGCTTCTTCACACCTCCAAATAAGGGTTATCTTGACAATGTTGAGTTATACACTTTGATGCTCATTTTCTAGATTCAACGCTAGGTTTACAAGCTCACAAACATGGCATATGCTACCACTAGATCATAACAAGCATAGAAGCAATAGTGGTACCATATAAGCATAAAATTCATTTGATTTTCATGAATGAGCCTATAAAATGTGAGGTATGATTAGATGCACTAAACAAGTCCTTAGCAAAGTATGAATGCTATGTCAATCAACTTTTACCTTTGCTTTGTTGAAGGAGAGGCATGTCATATGAATATGTGGGGGTGCCTTCAACTCATGTTGGAGAAGTCAAGTATGTTCAATTCATTTCTCAACTTGCAAAACCTTCTCTCATCAAGTGGCTTGGTGAATATGTCGGCTAGTTGATCTTCGGTGCCCACACTCTCAATTTTATTGTCACCCTTTTGTTGATGATCTCTAATAAAATGATGCCTTATGTCAATGTGCTTGGTTCTTGAATGTTGAACCAGATTGTTGGTGAGCTTCACGGCACTCTCATTGTCACATAGCAATGGTACTTGTTTGTATTTGATTTCAAAGTCATCCAAAGTTGCCTTCATCCAAAGCAATTGAGCACAACAACTACCGACGGATATGTATTCGGCCTCGGTGGTTGATAGTGCAACAATATTTTGCTTCTTTGATGACCAAGATACAAGTGACCTTCCTAACAATTGACATGTGCTCGATGTGCTCTTTCTATCCACTTTACATCCCGCATAATCGGAGTCCGAACATCCAATCAACTCAAGGTTAGACCCCTTGGGGTACCATAATCCAACATTTTGTGTATGCTTCAAGTACGTCAATATCCTTTTTGTTGCCTTCAAATGACTTTCTCTTGGTGAGGCTTGAAATCTTGCACAGATGCATACACTAAACATGGCATCTGGCCTTGATGCGGTGACATAGAGTAGGCTTCCAATCATTGACCGATATAGCTTTTGATCCACCATGTTGCCACTAGTGTCTAAGTCCAAGTGACCATTTGTCCCCATTGGTGTATGAATTGCCTTTGCATCCTTCAATCCAAATTTCTTGATCATGTCCTTTATGTACTTACCTTGACTCATAAATGTGCCATTCTTCATTTGCTTGATTTGAAGACCAAGGAAGTAGCTAAGCTCTCCAATCATGGACATCTCAAATTCATTTGCTATCATATTTCCAAATTCTTCACAAAAATTTTGATTGGTTGAACCAAATATAATATCATCTACATATATTTGCAACACAAACAAGTCCTTGCCTATCTTCTTGGTGAAGAGAGTAGTGTCAACCTTACCCATCTTGAATCCTTTAGAGAGGAGAAAGTCTCTCAACCTCTCATACCATGCTCTATGTGCTTGCTTCAAGCCGTATAGTGTCTTTTTGAGCTTGTACACATGGTTGGGCTTCTTGTCGTCTTCAAAACTGGGTGGTTTCTCAACATATACCAACTCATTGATGTAGCCATTGAGAAATGCACTCTTGACATCTATTTGATAGAGCTTGATGTTGTGGGCACAAGCATAAGCTAAGAAAATTCTAATTGCTTCCACTTGGGTATAACCTTGTGCAACCAATCTTGCTTTGTTCCTTATAACTATCCCATCTTGATCTTGCTTGTTCCTAAACACCCACTTGGTACCAATCACATTGTAGTTCTCTGGTCTTTCAACCAATTCCCAAACTTGGTTCCTTGTGAAGTTGTTTAGCTCTTCATGCATAGCATTAACCCAATCAACATCCATCAATGCATATTCTATCTTGGTTGGTTCAAATGATGACACAAATGAGTAATGCTCACAAAATGAAGTCAATCTTGATCTTGTTTGCACACCACTTCTAATGTCCCCAACTATTTGATCACTCTCGGACCGTTGAAAGGTCCTAACTGGCTAGAGGGAGGGTGAATAGCCTATAAAAATTTCTACAACAACACTTAAGCAAAGTGGTTAGACAAATATGAGGCGATAAGCAAGTTTTGCGCTAGCCTACTAAAGGGTTGCAAGACACCTATCCACGAGTCTAGTTGCTATGATCTCTATATCACACAAGAGCTATGTCACTACTTTCTAACTAGTGAGCAAGACTAATTACAACTAGAGCAAGTAATTCTACACTACTCAACTAGCAAAGTGAACTACCACAACACAAGATATAAACAAAGTAATACAAGAGATAGAGTGGTATACCGACGTAGCAATATATCAATCAATGTGTACCAATGGAATCCTCGGCAAAGAGATGACACAATTATTTTTTACCAAGGTTCACTTGCTTGCCGGCAAGCTAGTCCTCGTTGTAGCAATTCACCCACTTAGAGGTTCATGAGCTAATTGGCATCACACACCAAACCCTCACTAGGGTGCCACACAACCAACACAAGATGGGGATCCACAAGCTACGAGCAATCCACTAAAGATGCCTTTCGTGATCTCCCATGGGGAAGGCTCAAGAACCCCTCATAAATCCACCGATCGGAGCTAGAGACAAACCCCACCCTCCGCTCAACGATCCTCGCTGCTCCAAGCCATCTAGGTGTTGAAAAACACCAAGAGTAACAAGAGAAATCCGCAGCGAAATACAATCGCCAAGTGCCTCTAGATGAATAAGCTCATGCAATGCACTTGGATCACTCAATCCCACTTAGAATTAGCAATCAATCAAGGGAGATGAGTGGGAGGGAGTTGGCTTAGCTCAAAGGATGTCAAGTGAATCAAAAGCCAAGAGAGTTGCCCAAGAGTCGGCCACCACGTATTTATAAACTCTGCCTTCTCAACTAGCCGTTATACCCCTTCACTAGGCTGTTTGCGTAATGAC
Source organism: Tripidium arundinaceum (assembly GCA_030439765.1). Lineage (NCBI taxonomy): Eukaryota > Viridiplantae > Streptophyta > Magnoliopsida > Poales > Poaceae > Tripidium > Tripidium arundinaceum. The sequence goes on along the minus strand of JAHUYU010003234.1, from coordinate 4,864 downwards.
CGGACTCTAGACCCGACTCAACAGCGTCCGATCCCCCAGAGTCCGATGCACCGATGGCCACCATGCGCCCATCGCGTTCAACCACGCTCGTTCGATTTGAATGGCTAGTCCCAGTCACGCGCCAGTCAAAGTTACACCGGATGCATTGCTACAAAGTGATCGGACGCACGCACCCATGAGTCCGATCATTTCCAGTAAGGTTTCAGAGTAGCAAAAACCACACCGGACCCGTTCGATCGCCATTGACCGGACACTAGCTAGCGTCCAATCACTTTTGAGCAAGCCACAACACGCCACATCATTCACATCGGAGAAATGCACAGTGTTACCATAGAGTCTGATCGAACCCGACCGGACGCATGCTAGAGTCCGGTCAACGCGTGCCTCCACTGCTTCGGCTAGGGTTCGCCACCGGACTCACCAGGAGGGTCTGGTGCAGAGTCTGGTCACTCTAAAACCTTGTCTCCAACGCTGATCTTCACCACCCTTCTTCCAAGTTGCTAACCACTAAGTGTCTCACCATAGTGTACGTGAGTTAGCACACACTAGAATCTATGCACATGCAATAAGTTAGATCATCTAGTGGCACTTTGATAACCGCATTTCACAAATGAGTTTCTCCCCTCTTTATAGTACGGCTACCAATCCTAAATGCACTCACACCCTCTATGGTGTCTTGAGTGCCAAAACAAAAAGCTCCTATCAAATATACCTTTGCCTTGAGCCATTTTGTTTTTCTCTTTCTTCTTTTCTCAATGTGAAGCACTTGATCACCATCATTTCATGTGGCCAACTCCATCACCTTGAGAGCCACCATGCTTCATCACTTGGGGTGTACCAACCTATCTCATGATCACTTAGAGCAACGGATTAGTACACTAAGGTTTCATCAATTATCTAAAACCAAAGTAGGGCTTTCAATCTCCCCCTTTTTAGTAATTGATGACAACCTCCACAAAGATATGAAATAAATTTAATTTTAAACTTGAATTGCTTGCCCAAGCATTATAGTCATGTATATGAGTTGGACAATCATTTCTAGCTCGATTTTGGTAGCATTAGCTCTCCCTACATATGTGCTAAGAGTTTGGATTTGAAAGCTTGCACATATGAATGGATATGAATTTTGGGTGAGTAATGACTGCCAAAGGTGGTGCTAAGGTTTAAGAATGGACCTTTGAAGTGTGATACCATCAGAGTGCACAATTGAACCATCCTTAGCACCTTGGTTAGCTAGATGCATCATAAAGACTAGATACCCCGTGAGATCAACATTAAAAGAGAAGGGTTCTAGTACCACTTGTAAAGGCAACAATATGTATCTAACAACAAACCTATGCATGCTAGTATTTCAATCATCATTCAAATCTTATATCTAGCATATGTCACACAAGCATGTATATAAATTTAATCACTTGTGCATATGCAACAACTCATATGAGAATGCACATTCAAACGCAACAATAGGTTCATGAGCTTGCTCCCCCTACTTGTGTGCTCAAGTTTTAAATTGATCCCCTTCCTTTGTCATTTATCATGTTTTCTCCCCCTTGATCACCTTCCAATTATCTTTGTGGCACTCTCCCCCTTTGTTATCAATTAACACAAAAGGTATGCCCAATTTTAATCAAGGTCAATGAATAGGGGTGAAGTATGTGAGGATCATTATTTCACATTGGTTCAATCTAGATTACTTGCATAAGGTATATAACTCGGTTTGATCCAATGGCAAGCTTCTTCACACCTCCAAATAAGGGTTATCTTGACAATGTTGAGTTATACACTTTGATGCTCATTTTCTAGATTCAACGCTAGGTTTACAAGCTCACAAACATGGCATATGCTACCACTAGATCATAACAAGCATAGAAGCAATAGTGGTACCATATAAGCATAAAATTCATTTGATTTTCATGAATGAGCCTATAAAATGTGAGGTATGATTAGATGCACTAAACAAGTCCTTAGCAAAGTATGAATGCTATGTCAATCAACTTTTACCTTTGCTTTGTTGAAGGAGAGGCATGTCATATGAATATGTGGGGGTGCCTTCAACTCATGTTGGAGAAGTCAAGTATGTTCAATTCATTTCTCAACTTGCAAAACCTTCTCTCATCAAGTGGCTTGGTGAATATGTCGGCTAGTTGATCTTCGGTGCCCACACTCTCAATTTTATTGTCACCCTTTTGTTGATGATCTCTAATAAAATGATGCCTTATGTCAATGTGCTTGGTTCTTGAATGTTGAACCAGATTGTTGGTGAGCTTCACGGCACTCTCATTGTCACATAGCAATGGTACTTGTTTGTATTTGATTTCAAAGTCATCCAAAGTTGCCTTCATCCAAAGCAATTGAGCACAACAACTACCGACGGATATGTATTCGGCCTCGGTGGTTGATAGTGCAACAATATTTTGCTTCTTTGATGACCAAGATACAAGTGACCTTCCTAACAATTGACATGTGCTCGATGTGCTCTTTCTATCCACTACAAGTAAAGCATATAGAGTTTGAAACAACACAAGCAAAATAGTGGAAGAAGTGCATGATGTTGAATTTGATGAAACCAAAGGCTCTCAAGATGAAGATGAAAATCTAGATGATGTGAGAGGCACTCAATTGGCTAATGCAATGAAGAATATGGACATCAGTGATATAAGGCCTAGAGAGGTGATTGATGTTGAAGATGACAAAGATCAAGTGCTCCCTCCACCAAAATGTGCAAGCAAATGAAAATCAAGCTAGTACAAGTGGTACTCATGATGAAGCCCGAGTCCAACAAAGGCAAGATCAACAAGCTAGTTCATCTCAAGTTAATCAAGCAAATGATCAATCTCAAGTTCTCCAACCAACACACATTGCAAAAGATCATCCATTGGATCAAATAGTTGGGGACATTAGAAGTGGTGTGCAAACAAGATCAAGATTGACTTCATTTTGTGAGCATTACTCATTTGTGTCATCATTTGAACCAACCAAGATAGAATATGCATTGATGGATGTTGATTGGGTTAATGCTATGCATGAAGAGCTAAACAACTTCACAAGGAACCAAGTTTGGGAATTGGTTGAAAGACCAGAGAACTACAATGTGATTGGTACCAAGTGGGTGTTTAGGAACAAGCAAGATCAAGATGGGATAGTTATAAGGAACAAAGCAAGATTGGTTGCACAAGGTTATACCCAAGTGGAAGCAATTAGAATTTTCTTAGCTTATGCTTGTGCCCACAACATCAAGCTCTATCAAATAGATGTCAAGAGTGCATTTCTCAATGGCTACATCAATGAGTTGGTATATGTTGAGAAACCACCCAGTTTTGAAGACGACAAGAAGCCCAACCATGTGTACAAGCTCAAAAAGACACTATACGGCTTGAAGCAAGCACATAGAGCATGGTATGAGAGGTTGAGAGACTTTCTCCTCTCTAAAGGATTCAAGATGGGTAAGGTTGACACTACTCTCTTCACCAAGAAGATAGGCAAGGACTTGTTTGTGTTGCAAATATATGTAGATGATATTATATTTGGTTCAACCAATCAAAATTTTTGTGAAGAATTTGGAAATATGATAGCAAATGAATTTGAGATGTCCATGATTGGAGAGCTTAGCTACTTCCTTGGTCTTCAAATCAAGCAAATGAAGAATGGCACATTTATGAGTCAAGGTAAGTACATAAAGGACATGATCAAGAAATTTGGATTGAAGGATGCAAAGGCAATTCATACACCAATGGGGACAAATGGTCACTTGGACTTAGACACTAGTGGCAACATGGTGGATCAAAAAGCTATATCGGTCAATGATTGGAAGCCTACTCTATGTCACCGCATCAAGGCCAGATGCCATGTTTAGTGTATGCATCTGTGCAAGATTTCAAGCCTCACCAAGAGAAAGTCATTTGAGGCAACAAAAAGGATATTGACGTACTTGAAGCATACACAAAATGTTGGATTATGGTACCCCAAGGGGTCTAAACCTTGAGTTGATTGGATGTTCGGACTCCGATTATGCGGGATGTAAAGTGGATAGAAAGAGCACATCGAGCACATGTCAATTGTTAGGAAGGTCACTTGTATCTTGGTCATCAAAGAAGCAAAATATTGTTGCACTATCAACCACCGAGGCCGAATACATATCCGTCGGTAGTTGTTGTGCTCAATTGCTTTGGATGAAGGCAACTTTGGATGACTTTGAAATCAAATACAAACAAGTACCATTGCTATGTGACAATGAGAGTGCCGTGAAGCTCACCAACAATCTGGTTCAACATTCAAGAACCAAGCACATTGACATAAGGCATCATTTTATTAGAGATCATCAACAAAAGGGTGACAATAAAATTGAGAGTGTGGGCACCGAAGATCAACTAGCCGACATATTCACCAAGCCACTTGATGAGAGAAGGTTTTGCAAGTTGAGAAATGATTGAACATACTTGACTTCTCCAACATGAGTTGAAGGCACCCCCACATATTCATATGACATGCCTCTCCTTCAACAAAGCAAAGGTAAAAGTTGATTGACATAGCATTCATACTTTGCTAAGGACTTGTTTAGTGCATCTAATCATACCTCACATTTTATAGGCTCATTCATGAAAATCAAATGAATTTTATGCTTATATGGTACCACTATTGCTTCTATGCTTGTTATGATCTAGTGGTAGCATATGCCATGTTTGTGAGCTTGTAAACCTAGCGTTGAATCTAGAAAATGAGCATCAAAGTGTATAACTCAACATTGTCAAGATAACCCTTATTTGGAGGTGTGAAGAAGCTTGCCATTGGATCAAACCGAGTTATATACCTTATGCAAGTAATCTAGATTGAACCAATGTGAAATAATGATCCTCACATACTTCAC
>JAHUYU010001285.1:0-12804 GCA_030439765.1 Tripidium arundinaceum | reverse complement strand
CGGTCAAATCAAAAACAAACTAGTATCATCATGTTACCTTGCTGCTATGTGTAGACATGTGTGTGTGCATCTCATCATGTCATATCTCGCATGGCATCTCTTATGCATTCATGATACTCATTTTGTGCATATACATGCAATAGGTGTTCCAAAAGGGGTGACACTCCTCGAGTTCGAACCCGTGGGTCTAGAACCACAGGAGGAGCAGCAGGCAGCCAAACAGGAGGTTCAGGCAGGAGAAGGAGCTGACATAGAAGATCTTCCTGAGTTTCCTGACCACCATCCTTCCTCATTTCTAAAAGGCAAGCCCCGGAGCATTCTAAGTCTCCTATGATTTATAAATATCAACTTGAGTCCTTTATGTTTTATGCATTAAGTGCTAGGAGTTGATTTGGAACCACTTGTGCTTGAACTTGCATGACATGCCCATTGCGCGCTGTTGGCACTTTGCCAACTTGGTGCACTCATCATTGGCCAGTGGGTTGGTACCACCCTGGAGCATCTCCAGGTCAGTGCCAACCCATCACCGGGTCATAGACAAGGTCAGTAATGGTGGGTTGTGGTGCCTCCTATGCCGCGGCATTTCTTGATTGCCTTCTTGTCACTCTAGCTGAAATACTCCTATGAGCAGCTTCTTTCTCTTGCAAAGCTATGGTTAGTGATGGGTATTTATAGAACCAAATCCCGGGTGAGGTAACGGGATTTCGGTTGTATAGTCCGGAAAGAAGTACACAAGAGACCACGTTTAAGAATATGAGCATAAATGAGACAATTTTCATCAATCAATGTGCGTGATCCAGGAAGGTAAGTGACAATAGCATTTTCATGTGCACCAACTTTTTGAGCAATGTGAGTAATAAGAGAGGTGCACTCTATCGTTCCATTGAAGCAAAGATATTCAAACCATTGAGCGATCACTTGTTTCATAGGAGGAACCTAAATCCTATGAACCATGGCATACAACAGTCGCAACTCATCATTCCTAATGGGTCTTGGGTACTCCCTTGGGAAGAGAGAGAATCCAATCCATTTGTGCAATAAATGAGGAGTTGGGTTATGTATGTCATTAGTTCTACTAGACTTTGGAATATTTCTACCTAAGATTCCCTGAATAAAACTTGGCTTCACACAACCACAAGTGGCAGCTTCTAGATCTAATGCACAATAATAATGAAAGCTGAGCATATCACTTAGAGCCCTCCATGTGAGCTTGTATTCTTTCTTGAAAAATCTAAAAGTGATATGCTCGGTGGTTGTCTTTGTTGTGCATAGAAATAGAATGGTAAGAAAGTAGGAACCTTCTTCAAGGATGAAAGCAAAGCCACTCCACCCTACTAGATGTCAAATATTTTTGAAGTCATTGTGCATACCTATTTTGATGAGCATATCCATGTCGTACGCCTTGGTGTGGGTGAACGTACGGTTCGTCATGAGAATGTAGAGAGCTTGCTCATTGTAACAGAACCGTCCAATTTATAAGAGCACAAGTACAATAGCAATCACCGAAGTGATCGAACCATCATACTTGAGCCCATATAAATCCGGTAGTCTGATGAAATCACGAAGGACTTCAAACCAACCAACAACAAGCCAAGATCGTACATGATTCAGCGTAACTAGCCACATGTTACAACACAGATTCACAAATAGTTTGCAAGCAGCTTACATCCATCGGAGTGAACATAAAGTTATTACAAACCAAGTTCAGGTAGCAGAAGCAAAGTAGTTTTGAAATCACAACACACTTAGTTCAATTACATGCCAGTTCCATGATCATATTCCAACAAAAGCACCATAGAGAAGATAACTTAGAATGACCACGCCCCATGGTCTAGTCCTCATCCATGGCAGGATAAAGGCAGATCTTGCAGTACCCATGGTACACTATGTCATCTGCAACAAGAGGGAATAAACCATGAGTACGAGAATGTACTCAGCTAGACTTACCCATCATAAACCAGAAATAAGGTGACACCAAGGAGTATGCAAGGCTTTTCTTTGTGGAGCTGGCTTGACAACATTTTGCATAAAGGCTTAGATGACATAACTCGGATATTTAATATCTTTAGCAACAATTTAATACCTATTCTCAATAAGCATTTCTAGATTAGCACCTGTACTATAGCAATCACTAAGTTTAGCTAAACAAACATTAGTAACCATATCCAGTGTAGTAACTTTTAGTGTCATCGTAACCATTAGATTCCATCAAGTATTACTACGATGCAGAAGCTAGTCGAGTTTCTCACTATCTGGGAGAGACGGCGATTCGAATCGATTCCAACCAGATCTGGAGTTTTATTCCTAACACAAACCCAGGCACACCTCGCGTAGGCAGCCTTAGGTCACCTTTGGTACAACTCAGGAACCAACTTTGCGGGTCCGATCAGCACCGCAACACAGGTCTTACCACGGTAGACAGGGTATTCAAGCCATTCCTGCCACGGTCGACGCCGAACAGCTAGGTCATGCTTGCCCATGGTCTATGCTCCAACTTCCTAATTGCGCACTCGAACAGAACGGGGCCCGACCTGAGTTGAGCTACTCGGCTTCGCGGTCGGAACGACTTATCTGGCCAACTAAGTGATAGACATGCGTTCAATCTCGACAGAAGTTCCAACAACGGTATGGTCCTTAACTGACACAAACGGGGATAGATACACACCCAAGACCTCCATGTCTTGTTGCTTCTCCATCTCAGTCTCGCCCGGTCTCCATTTATTCAACATCACATGGTTATTCCCATGACAGCAATATAGCCAATCATGACCAGATATCCACCTATATCTCGTAGGTGACAGGAGATCACCTGACTTTTACCGGTCTAAGCATAGCTAAGCATAGTTTCGATCCTGGACCTACATAGGGTTCAAGAATCTTACTGGGCAAGGAGTGTATATGCAACAAGTGGTTCCAAATCAACTCCTAGCACTTAATGCATAAAACATAAAGGACTCAAGTTGATATTTATAAATCATAGGAGACTTAGAATGCTCCGGGGCTTGCCTTTTAGAAATGAGGAAGGATGGTGGTCAGGAAACTCAGGAAGATCTTCTATGTCAGCTCCTTCTCCTGCCTGAACCTCCTGTTTGGCTGCCTGCTGCTCCTCCTGTGGTTCTAGACCCACGGGTTCGAACTCGAGGAGTGTCACCCCTTTTGGAACACCTATTGCATGTATATGCACAAAATGAGTATCATGAATGCATAAGAGATGCCATATGCGAGATATGACATGATGAGATGCACACACACATGTCTACACATAGCAGCAAGGTAACATGATGATACTAGTTTGTTTTTGATTTGACCGAGTAGGTGCATATCTCTTCCTTAGTAAAGTAAACATGTACTCACCCTTTTCTAGTAACCTAAGGTAAAGCTGCTCATCTTCAGTGAGAGGCCTAATACCTACAGCTAGCAACCTACCTTAGTTAGCCTAAGCATCTATGACCAAGCATCAAGTTCACTCTTAAGCAATAAAGTACTGGCAGCACATACGTACACAAGCTAAACAATCACATACTTATTGCACATAACCAAGTCAACTGAGCACAACCAAACAGGTCAACAGTTTGCATACCTCCCAAACATGCCAAAAAGGCATCATGGTCAACCTTAATCACATTCTTAAAGTATTTATTTATTTCTTGCATATAATAGGGCAAAACTGGAACTGCTAATATTGTGGCTCAGGAAAATCTAAGAAAATTACAGCAGCTCAAACATGCTCTTAATATCCTACTGTAAAATTTTCATGTCATTTGAATAAGAATAGTAGCCTCTACAAAAATAACAAGCTAATAGGCTTAATTCCACTCAAACATACTTAGCACGGTGAAAAGTATCAAACAATAGATTTAGTAATTTTCTTACTTTCATCAAAGCACAAGAACATGGTGAAAAATTACTCATGCACAGATCCTACATATTTTGACCACAATAAAATTCACAAGGTAAAGCAATTAATTAAGCTAAATTGCAAAAGTATATTTTAACCATGCTTACTATAGGTTTAATATTTTTTCTAGCTAAAGCATGTCAACACAAGACTAACAAAATTGGAATCACATTTTTAGCTCTTACCAATATTTAGTTATGCATTTTCTAAGATAAATAATAGTTAACAAAATAAATAAAACAGCATATAAAACTACAGCAAAGTTCCCATTTTATATTTTTAACTAGTAGTACTCATCACAAGAAAACTAACAAAATTTGTTTCACACTCATTAGACATTTCTAGCTCAACTTATGAATTTCCAAAGCCATAAACCATTTTCTGAAAAAGGATTAAAAGAAAACACTAAAAACCCTAAACGCTAAGGGCACCCAGTCCACTACACCCGAAGGCGCTGACACGCGGGTCCGACGTGGTCAATGGGCCCACTGGCCAGAGAGAGAGAGCAGAGGCCGCGGTTGACCGGCGAAAGCTCATCGACGGAGAGGCTTCCGGTGGTGAGACCGGCACCAACGTGCTCCCCTTGCTCCCGCGCATCCGTTGAGGTAGGTGGTTGAGACATGGGTTAGCTCTAGCGAGCTCGCCAGTGGCAATGGCGGACGGTGGCGCGCGGCGGTTGCGGCGCGGCCATCTCCAGCAACGGCGAGGCAATGGGCGAGGTGCTATGGCTTCCTTGAACCTAGGTGGAGCTCCAGGCTAGATCTATTGGCCCGCAGTAGCTCCGATGAACCAGACCGCGCGCGCGGGTCACCGGCGGCAAGCACGACGACGGCGCGACGCGTCCAAGCGAGCTCCGTGCGATAGAGTCGAATCGGACAGCACGGCAAGCATCTACATCTCACGGCGGTGCTCTAGGACTAACTCCTAGAGTGTGAAGTGCTACCGTGAGCTCTGGCCACGTGCATGGCCATGCAGTGGCCGGGCACGACGGCGGTGAGGCCGTGTTCCAGTGAAGGTAGCGCTATAGTAGCTCAACGAGTTAGGGTTTGGGCATCTACGGCCTATGAGGAAGACGAGGCGCGAGAGAGAGCGAGCGGAGCAGCTCAGGTTCATGCTAGCCACGACGAGCTTGAGCTCAACGGGGGCAACGGCAGCAAGTGTGCGGCAATGGCCCAAGGGCCCTCACCTTGGCTCAGCAGGTGCTGCAACCCGGTCATGGAGATGCGGCGGCTCGAGGCGGAGCTGTGTGCACGAGCGAGCGAGCAGTGGTGCGGTGGTGGCGGCTCACTGCGGCGGTGAAGGCGCTGCGGTGGCGCTGTCGGCGCTGCTCTCAGTGGCGAAGGCAAGAACGAGCAGGAGGGAGTACGGGAGAAAGTGGGCGAGTGCGAGAGAGAGCGTGTCCTCGCGCTGCCTTCAACGCCCACGTGGCCGCGGCGCTGGCCCGTCGCCAGCGTACGGCCGCCACGCAGCAGCCGGAGCTTGTGGCTGGTCGGCCACTCTCCCCCTCCCAACTCTGATTCAGTTAGGAAAAGAGCCGACTGATGGCTGATTTTTGAGCTTCATTAACTCCTAAACCGTGGCATGTTAGCATAAACTTCATTAACAAAAGTTTGTAGAGCTACATGTAAACTCCAATTTTGCTTACATGAGTTTGGTCTAGATCGAACTGGTTTTCGAACTGCACACCCCCAAAGTACCCTACCTTGAAACTGGAGTGCAACAAATGACTTAGTGAAAATCTAAGTGTTGATATCAGTACTGATTCTTCACTTGTGAGCTCTGTTTGACCATGCTGGACACATTTTTATGACATGACTCCAAAACAAAGTTTGTTCCTAATGAAATTTACTACAACTTTTATTTAGGGTGCACAGCCATGCAAATATTCTATGCTACTGTTCCAATCAGGTCAAACAAAAGAGGTCCTAGGTCAATTTTGGTCAAACCAACACTTACAAGCATAATTAGTCAAAGTCATTAACACGAACATTGTTCCATTTGCTATCCTAAGTGTATCTAAGGTGTTCTAGTGACCAATATCAACCATTTGAATGACAAGCATAAACCATATTCACAAATAAAGCATATAGATCAATATTTCATGTATAATGATGAGCCAACCATATGTGATCTCATGTGTATGATGCAATATGATGAATGATGCTTCATGATCATGCCAATGCAAGTGCAAAATGTGAAGCTCAACACCTAGGGTGTTACACTCATCTTCATCTTGCAGGTCAAGGTCATCGTCGGTGAGTAGAATCGGGACGCCATCATCGTTGGATGATGAATTGCTGTCGGGATCCACCTCCATTGGGGCAGATGGTTGACTTGCTTGCCTTCTTCTTTATCGGATTGCTTGATCTCCATGGCGGTCTTTTCGACCTCCTCCATAGAGTGCTCCACCTCCTCCTTGCCATGGGTCCTTGAGATGAACTCGGTGGAGTGGTGCGAGTCTTGCCTCAAGCTTGATCGAGAGGCTTGTGGACTTCTGGAATGTGCCAACGAGCTTCCTAATTCCTTGATTCATCCTGCATACTTAAGCACAATGTGACACAAACACCGCTATGGAGATGAGTGTTATGTTAGTAAGATTAAAGTTGTGTTGGCAGCAAGAACACTCAAGAATAACTTGAACAAAAAATAAGAATGAAGAAGAATGAAAAATCTTTTTGTGATTTTTTGAAAGTGAGAAACAATAACACAAGAGCCTTGGGGAAGGTAGAGGAAGGCTTGGAGATGCTCACCGTCAACCCAATCGAGCTGCGCTGTGGTAGATGGGAGCAGCTCGGCGTCGTCTTTTATAGGAGGCCACGGGTCGTTGTGCTGCCAGTTCGCCTACCCGCCTTTAATGGCGTTTCTGTGCTGCTCATAGGACAAGGCGAGTGTGTGGACGGTGGCAACTCGGCACGGTCATGAGTACTAGTGCAGCTACGTGGTCGATGGCTAATTAGCTTGGTTAAGGGTAATAAGGTGCTGCTGGTGCATGAACGTGCTGTTGGGGCCTTGCTTGTGCGGCCAGTCTTCACCGTGCGCATGCAACATGCTAGCAGGTGAAATAAAGGCGTGGGTAAATGCTTGTACTTCTACAATTAATGCATATGCTGTGCATGATGTTTACTACTACCGCGGTCGGTTATCGCCGTGCGCGTACAACACGCTAGAAGCTGTTGCCTAACTCGCCATGCATGACACGGCGAAGTAATGACACTGCTGCGAAGTATCAAGGCTTGCCAGCAAAGTGTACTGCAAACGTGCTATGCAGGCTTGCTCTGCGAGTGTGCTGTGTGCGTGTTCAGGTTATTAGAAAGAAGACGAATGGTGAGAGCTGGAGTTGGATCAGGATGACTAATAGTGAGTTGAGCTGTGCTGGAGAATATTTGGACAAGGGATGAATTAGAGCTCAAATTGAGAATTAGTTTTTGAAATGATTTTGAAAATAGTTTTGAATCCGCATGATTTATTTATTTGAATTTTTGGGATGTTACAATATATTATCTGCGCGTGGGGGTCGGTTTTTCCAAGTGACAAAAGATTGGGAGGTGGAGTTGGGAGTTGTTGGAGATAGGGTTTTTTTTCCAATCTTGCCAAAAATCTTAGATTGGGAGAGTGTTTTGGGTACTCTTGGAGATGCTCTAAGAAGGTGCTTATGAACTTCCATCTTCTGGCTCCCAGCTTTCCCAGCTTTGTATGCATGTTGTAATAGCTTCCAAGTTGTAATAGTTTATCACCATAGTTTCTATCAAGCGAAATCAATTTCTTCACACCAACCCTAGCACATACCTATTCCTTGAAGCATATCTACTTCCTAGTAGGTGTCACATAATAAGAGATAGCTGAATCCAACACTATGCTCTACCTAACTACACCCATGATATTGAGAACCTAACATTGCTATTTGAGTAAGATATAGGAATTGCCACATTTGACTTGCTCTTCTTTTTTATTTCTATTTTATGTACGACATATTATTCTGTAATCTTCTACAGCCTAGACTTACCAAATTACTACGGTTGTAATTGCCAATATGTTTAGTCTATTCTTCTTTCCAAGTCACCCGTCCTTAAAACTTCCTCAGATGCTTTGATGAATGCTTTAGAACCCCTAAGGATCTATTTGTATGCTTATGTTCCCCTCACTCCAAAAGAATGTATGTGCCAAACTGCAATGTACTGTACCCATTATCTTTGTAAACATATTTTCATTACAATATATTTCTAGAAAGCTTACTTCTAATGACAAAACTCTTGAAAGCTTAAATTCAAAAATGGAAGGTTTAACTTCTGCGCTAAAATATCAAATGAGCTTCAATAAAATGATTGAAACTCAACTAGCTCAAATGGCTGCTACTGTTCCTATTTATGATTCTGGGGAGATTCCGGCCCAACTAGAAAATTCCCTAGAGAATGTTAATGCGGTGACCACGAGGTGTGGTAAGTCCACTCGTGATCCATCAAACCCTAACCATGCAGAGACAAGCACAAGAAGGGTCACAGAAGCTGAACCATCCAACACCACCAAAGTATGGGATGAACCACAGAGGACGCCACCACACAAGTAATTCGACACCAATATCTTGCCATTCCCCCAATGATCTCCGAAGCCGTCCGTGGACGAATAAGTTGCATGCTTCATTGAGGTAATACAAAAGATAAATATAGAAATTCCATTATTGGATGCGATGTAGGTACCTACATATGCTTGGTACCTCAAAGGCCTCCTCAACAACAAGCGACCAATGCCAACCACGGAGGTCATACGACTAACGGAAGAGTGTAGCGTTGCTATACCCAACAAACTTTCGAAAAAGAAAAAGGATCGAGGCTGTCCCACGATCACATGCTCGATCAGGACACAAAACTTCGACCATGCCTTGTGCGATCTGGGTGCAAGCGTGAGTGTGATGCCCAAGGCCGTGTTCGACCGCCTGAACTACACACAACTTCCCCCAACCCAAATGCACTTGCAATTGGCTGATTCATCGGTCCGGTACCCGACAGGGATCGGTGAAGATATTCCGGTGAAAATCCGGGATTGCTTCATCCGTATCGACTTTGTCGTGCTCGAAATGGAAGCGGACAAGCAAACTCCGCTCATCCTAGGGCGACCCTTCCTGAGCACAGCAGAGACACAGATTAATGTGGGTGCCAGACAAAAATCTGGCTCCATATTAATGGTAAGGAGGAGAAGTTCGACTTATGGCCAAGAGTGGAACAATGTTCCATGATCTGAATAAAGTATGGGCCAAACTTCAAGAACATTTAGAAAGTCGAAGTGGCACCCACGAAAGCTGGTGTGCTGAGGGACTGTTGGAAGACCTTCTGGAAAATAGAGTTTCCGCAGAAATTCCACGTAAGAATGCAGAAGGCCGGCAAGATACCGACAAAGCTTCCTCCACGGTTTTTGCGTCAAAAAAGATACCAACAAAGCCTGAGATAAGAACTCCCACAACAACCTCTACACCAAAAATACCAAAGAAAACCAAAAAGGTGTGGAATGTGAAACAAATGACATCGTCTATGTCTTCTCCAGGGATAGACGAAGCACCTACAACAAAGGTACTGGAGAAAAGTCCTGCTCACTTTGACTATAAATGGTAAGTCCTCACTTTGACTAAATTTATATCTTTTATTCGTGGATAAACATCTTCATTTGAGCTTTTTGAATTTTATCTTTTCAAAAGTTGGATTTTTCTAGTTCTATTTCCACTTTTTAAATATTTTTTATCCAAGAAAATTTTGTGAAAAAAATGAGGACTAGTGGGTCCACCAGGGGCTCGTCCGACCCTAGTCCAAACCCTAGGATCGGCCGACCCTCCCAACAGACACATTTTCAAAACCAACGGTCCACTGACTGTTGGCCTGACATGTGGACCCACTGGTAGAAGAAGGGAGCCGTTGGAGCCGACTTTGGCTCAGCCGACCCCAGCCCCCTCCCCCCTTCACCAGGTATCGCTCAATCCCCCTGGCTTTTCTCTGTAAAGCCAGGGTAGGTTGGCTCTTCCCTCCATCCACTCATCATTCCCAACTTCATTCTCTCGGTTTCACTCCTAGAAAAATTAAAAGGCTCTTGTGTTATTGTTTCTCACTTTCAAAAAATCACAAAAAGATTTTTCATTCTTCTTCATTCTTATTTTTTGTTCAAGTTATTCTTGAGTGTTCTTGCTGCCAACACAACTTTAATCTTACTAACATAACACTCATCTCCATAGCGGTGTTTGTGTCACATTGTGCTTAAGTATGCAGGATGAATCAAGGAATTAGGAAGCTCGTTGGCACATTCCAGAAGTCCACAAGCTCTCGATCAAGCTTGAGGCAAGACTCGCACCACTCCACCGAGTTCATCTCAAGGACCCATGGCAAGGAGGAGGTGGAGCACTCTATGGAGGAGGTCGAAAAGACCGCCATGGAGATCAAGCAATCCGATAAAGAAGAAGGCAAGCAAGTCAACCATCTGCCCCAATGGAGGTGGATCCCGACAGCAATTCATCATCCAACGATGATGGCGTCCCGATTCTACTCACCGACGATGACCTTGACCTGCAAGATGAAGATGAGTGTAACACCCTAGGTGTTGAGCTTCACATTTTGCACTTGCATTGGCATGATCATGAAGCATCATTCATCATATTGCATCATACACATGAGATCACATATGGTTGGCTCATCATTATACATGAAATATTGATCTATATGCTTTATTTGTGAATATGGTTTATGCTTGTCATTCAAATGGTTGATATTGGTCACTAGAACACCTTAGATACACTTAGGATAGCAAATGGAACAATGTTCGTGTTAATGACTTTGACTAATTATGCTTGTAAGTGTTGGTTTGACCAAAATTGACCTAGGACCTCTTTTGTTTGACCTGATTGGAACAGTAGCATAGAATATTTGCATGGCTGTGCACCCTAAATAAAAGTTGTAGTAAATTTCATTAGGAACAAACTTTGTTTTGGAGTCATGTCATAAAAATGTGTCCAGCATGGTCAAACAGAGCTCACAAGTGAAGAATCAGTACTGATATCAACACTTAGATTTTCACTAAGTCATTTGTTGCACTCCAGTTTCAAGGTAGGGTACTTTGGGGGTGTGCAGTTCGAAAACCAGTTCGATCTAGACCAAACTCATGTAAGCAAAATTGGAGTTTACATGTAGCTCTACAAACTTTTGTTAATGAAGTTTATGCTAACATGCCACGGTTTAGGAGTTAATGAAGCTCAAAAATCAGCCATCAGTCGGCTCTTTTCCTAACTGAATCAGAGTTGGGAGGGGGAGAGTGGCCGACCAGCCACAAGCTCCGGCTGCTGCGTGGCGGCCGTACGCTGGCGACGGGCCAGCGCCGCGGCCACGTGGGCGTTGAAGGCAGCGCGAGGACACGCTCTCTCTCGCACTCGCCCACTTTCTCCCGTACTCCCTCCTGCTCGTTCTTGCCTTCGCCACTGAGAGCAGCGCCGACAGCGCCACCGCAGCGCCTTCACCGCCGCAGTGAGCCGCCACCACCGCACCACTGCTCGCTCGCTCGTGCACACAGCTCCGCCTCGAGCCGCCGCATCTCCATGACCGGGTTGCAGCACCTGCTGAGCCAAGGTGAGGGCCCTTGGGCCATTGCCGCACACTTGCTGCCGTTGCCCCCGTTGAGCTCAAGCTCGTCGTGGCTAGCATGAACCTGAGCTGCTCCGCTCGCTCTCTCTCGCGCCTCGTCTTCCTCATAGGCCGTAGATGCCCAAACCCTAACTCGTTGAGCTACTATAGCGCTACCTTCACTGGAACACGGCCTCACCGCCGTCGTGCCCGGCCACTGCATGGCCATGCACGTGGCCAGAGCTCACGGTAGCACTTCACACTCTAGGAGTTAGTCCTAGAGCACCGCCGTGAGATGTAGATGCTTGCCGTGCTGTCCGATTCGACTCTATCGCACGGAGCTCGCTTGGACGCGTCGCGCCGTCGTCGTGCTTGCCGCCGGTGACCCGCGCGCGCGGTCTGGTTCATCGGAGCTACTGCGGGCCAATAGATCTAGCCTGGAGCTCCACCTAGGTTCAAGGAAGCCATAGCACCTCGCCCATTGCCTCGCCGTTGCTGGAGATGGCCGCGCCGCAACCGCCGCGCGCCACCGTCCGCCATTGCCACTGGCGAGCTCGCTAGAGCTAACCCATGTCTCAACCACCTACCTCAACGGATGCGCGGGAGCAAGGGGAGCACGTTGGTGCCGGTCTCACCACCGGAAGCCTCTCCGTCGATGAGCTTTCGCCGGTCAACCGCGGCCTCTGCTCTCTCTCTCTGGCCAGTGGGCCCATTGACCACGTCGGACCCGCGTGTCAGCGCCTTCGGGTGTAGTGGACTGGGTGCCCTTAGCGTTTAGGGTTTTTAGTGTTTTCTTTTAATCCTTTTTCAGAAAATGGTTTATGGCTTTGGAAATTCATAAGTTGAGCTAGAAATGTCTAATGAGTGTGAAACAAATTTTGTTAGTTTTCTTGTGATGAGTACTACTAGTAATCATAATGGTACCTTGCTGCTATGTGTTATATGCTGTGTGTGCATCTCATCTTGTCATATCTCGCATGGCATCTCTTATGCATTCATGATACTCATTTTGTGCATATACATGCAATAGGTGTTCCAAAAGGGGTGACACTCCTCGAGTTCGAACCCGTGGGTCTAGAACCACAGGAGGAGCAGCAGGCAGCCAAACAGGAGGTTCAGGCAGGAGAAGGAGCTGACATAGAAGATCTTCCTGAGTTTCCTGACCACCATCCTTCCTCATTTCTAAAAGGCAAGCCCCGGAGCATTCTAAGTCTCCTATGATTTATAAATATCAACTTGAGTCCTTTATGTTTTATGCATTAAGTGCTAGGAGTTGATTTGGAACCACTTGTTGCATATACACTCCTTGCCCAGTAA
>JAHUYU010001304.1:0-12245 GCA_030439765.1 Tripidium arundinaceum | reverse complement strand
AGGGCCAAGTATCCACTGCGAAGAACCAGACGACAGCGGCAACACCAAACATCCGAGCTAGACGCACCAAAGCAAAGAAGGAGCTGAAGAACAGGCAGGCACAGCACAGCCAGGAGCAACTCCGGCGAGGGAAGCGGGACGGCGGCAGAAGTGCTCCAACGAAGCCTCCAAGAAGGGAATGACACCCACAGATGCCAACAACGTTGATTGAAGAGCACGAGAAGGACTTTCGTCCCAGAACTGCCCCTAACGACCCAAGCAAAGACTGTTCGCTGGACCGGCTGACCGGCATTGGCCACCGCTAGCCGCCTGGAACCCTGGAGAGGCAGGGCCAAAGCCTCCAGCGCCGGCAAGCAGGCAGCCGACCGCAGGCCCCCAGCCAGCCAGCCGCAGACCCCGGCTGTCGGATCTGGCCGCCATAGGGGAAGGCTGGTCACGGCTCGGCCAGCAAGGGCCCAGCCCAGGCCACCACCGGCCCCAGCCAGGCCGCCACCGCCGCTAGCTAGCCAGGCAGCCACCGGCCATGGCCACCAATGTCACATCCCAAAATAGAAATTTCTATTTTGGGTTGTGAATAGTTTACACTAAATAAAGTTAATGATTTTATGATTTTCTAAAATTCCAAGACTTTGTTAGCCTTTTAGCAATTTAAACAATGCAAAATGTGAGTTTTAAATAACTTTTATAATTTAATTTGAAAGGGAGTTGCGTTCATGCCGGTTGCATTTGGTGTTTATGAGTGCAAATGTTTTCAAAATACGTTAGAGCGATGTTTCTCTCTCTCCGAGAATTTTTCCAATCCTTTCTGGAATTAATTTCTATTTTCCTTGATCTTTTCAACAATCTTTTCATGAGCTCAAACTGCTTTAGTTGAGTTCCTCATCCTTCAATCTATCTCCAGGATTTTTCCAAGCTTCGGGCTATTTTTCGTGGCATAAAAGTGGATTTTCTAGAATTATTTTAATTCACGAAATTCAATAAATCCCGAAATTTCTGCAAAACCCTAATTTTTTCCACCGACTTAAACCCTACATATAAATACATGCCGGAAAAGCTCGCCGGTGGAACTTCGGCTTCAGATTTGCGTTGTTTCGGCCAGCGGCTCGCGAAACAGGCCGTACTTCTGGAAAGAGGGCGTCGAGGAGAACACCGGCATGTATTTATATGTAGGGTTTAAGTCGGTGGAAAAAATTAGGGTTTTGCAGAAATTTCGGGATTTATTGAATTTCGTGAATTAAAATAATTCTAGAAAATCCACTTTTATGCCACGAAAAATAGCCCGAAGCTTGGAAAAATCCTGGAGATAGATTGAAGGATGAGGAACTCAACTAAAGCAGTTTGAGCTCATGAAAAGATTGTTGAAAAGATCAAGGAAAATAGAAATTAATTCCAGAAAGGATTGGAAAAATTCTCGGAGAGAGAGAAACATCGCTCTAACGTATTTTGAAAACATTTGCACTCATAAACACCAAATGCAACCGGCATGAACGCAACTCCCTTTCAAATTAAATTATAAAAGTTATTTAAAACTCACATTTTGCATTGTTTAAATTGCTAAAAGGCTAACAAAGTCTTGGAAATTTAGAAAATCATAAAATCATTAACTTTATTTAGTGTAAACTATTCACAACCCAAAATAGAAATTTCTATTTTGGGATGTGACATTGGTGGCCATGGCCGGTGGCTGCCTGGCTAGCTAGCGGCGGTGGCGGCCTGGCTGGGGCCGGTGGTGGCCTGGCTGGGCCCTTGCTGGCCGAGCCGTGACCAGCCTTCCCCTATGGCGGCCAGATCCGACAGCCGGGGTCTGCGGCTGGCTGGCTGGGGGGCCTGCGGTCGGCTGCCTGCTTGCCGGCGCTGGAGGCTTTGGCCCTGCCTCTCCAGGGTTCCAGGCGGCTAGCGGTGGCCAATGCCGGGTCAGCCGGTCCAGCGAACAGTCTTTGCTTGGGTCGTTAGGGGCAGTTCTGGGGACGAAAGTCCTTCTCGTGCTCTTCAATCAACGTTGTTGGCATCTGTGGGTGTCATTCCCTTCTTGGAGGCTTCGTTGGAGCACTTCTGCCGCCGTCCCGCTTCCCTCGCCGGAGTTGCTCCTGGCTGTGCTGTGCCTGCCTGTTCTTCAGCTCCTTCTTTGCTTTGGTGCGTCTAGCTCGGATGTTTGGTGTTGCCGCTGTCGTCTGGTTCTTCGCAGTGGATACTTGCCCGCCCTATCTAACCCCAACCCCCATGGACCCCGCGACCCGGTCCGCCCCCACCTGCCTCAGCCACGGCGCCGCGGTGTCTAAAAAAAACAATCGCACCGCAGCGGCAACGGTAGCGAGAAACTCCACCGTTGCTGCAACCTCCGCCGGCTTGCGCGTGACCCTGCCGAAGCCTCACCCCACCTGCGCCCTCCGGCTGCCGCGCGGTGCGCCTCGTGGCCCCGCAGCAGCGACGCCGCGACGTCGCCCCGCGACCGCACCGAGCCACCTCCGGCCATATCCCTCGCGGCTCGTGGCGACGCAGCCCCACGGTAGCATCGCCACGGCGCGGCCCCGCAGCAGCGCCGTCGTGCTGTTGCCCTACAACAGCGCCGGCCAGCCTGTGGCCATCTCGTTCGCGCCGCTTCGCCCTCACGCGCCCCAGCAGCGGCAACGGCCGCTGCTCTGGCCCTCTCCCTTGCACAGCAGCTGGGCCAACGACATCCCCTTGAATCTCGACAGGAGATTCCGTCGCGCAGCAACTCGCCCGTGCCCATGGCCCTCTTGCACGGCAGGTGGAGCGCCACCGTCCCCCTCAACTCTCGGCAGCAGGTATGCTCTTCTTTTTTCTCTTTTTATTTTTCTTCAATTTTTCCATATAATATGCGCATGCCGATTAAGTATATATGCATTCATATGTGCATACCAATTACATGGAACCTTCTATGCTTGCCTCCTGTGAGCTACACATTGCATTTCTCTGCTTGCCTGCTATTGTGTCATGGTACTGAATTTTTTATGTTATTTACAACAGATTAATTGTTACCTATTATATTTGTACAGTATCTAATTAGGTCCTTTTGCCTTACTGTTGATTCGTTGCCACAAAAAGATGCTTTCCATAAAAGAATTTAGAAATCCCCTATTACATTTGTTAAAATATCTTAGTTCCTTTTGCCTTGCCGTTGATTCGTTGCCACAAAAAGATGTTTTCCATAAAAGAATTTAGAAATCAATATCATACATTGTATATACCGTGCTGCTCTGTTATCAAAACCATAGCGTCATTCTCCTCATAATATGAATGTTTGGATGACTGATTGGGTTTCCCATCTTTGGTTATGCACTCCATTTTATTAGTTTTTTTTTTTGCGAGCGTGCCCTTATGACACGTATTTCATTAAGCAGAAGAAGAGTGTGACTGGTTACAACATTCCCACGTAATCCATAGATTACCGAGGACGGAGGGAACCCAACGCGATGCTTACACAAGCAACCGAACCAAAGCAAGAAGAGAGAAAGGAGAAGAAAGAAAAAGGACCCTTCGCCTTACAATCCTAGCCAAGCGGACCTATAAACGAGAATTACATCAACGCAATGGTTGCCAACAGAGATGGTGAAGCCGTGGTGGCAAAGTATCCACCAAGAATCCAGCATGAAGGACGGCAAAGCATCTGCCCGAGACAACCGAAGCGGCAAAGTATCCGCAAGTGGAGGGGCCATCATGCTCACGGCAGCAAAGCATCTTCTAGAGAGTGGAGACCAAAGCGACGTCGGTGGCAAAGCATCCGCCATAGAAGCAATGACGGCAAAGTATCCGTTAAGAAGATCCGCAAGCAACAAGCAGCACGACGGCAAAGCATCTGCCAGAGGCCACGCGGCAAAGTATCCGCAAGAGTGGAGCGATATCGGCGACAAAGTATCCGCCCAGGTAGCAACGGTGGCAAAACAAGCGGCCAAGTATCCACTGCGAAGAACCAGACGACAGCGGCAACACCAAACATCCGAGCTAGACGCACCAAAGCAAAGAAGGAGCTGAAGAACAGGCAGGCACAGCACAGCCAGGAGCAACTCCGGCGAGGGAAGCGGGACGGCGGCAGAAGTGCTCCAACGAAGCCTCCAAGAAGGGAATGACACCCACAGATGCCAACAACGTTGATTGAAGAGCACGAGAAGGACTTTCGTCCCAGAACTGCCCCTAACGACCCAAGCAAAGACTGTTCGCTGGACCGGCTGACCCGGCATTGGCCACCGCTAGCCGCCTGGAACCCTGGAGAGGCAGGGCCAAAGCCTCCAGCGCCGGCAAGCAGGCAGCCGACCGCAGGCCCCCAGCCAGCCAGCCGCAGACCCCGGCTGTCGGATCTGGCCGCCATAGGGGAAGGCTGGTCACGGCTCGGCCAGCAAGGGCCCAGCCAGGCCACCACCGGCCCCAGCCAGGCCGCCACCGCCGCTAGCTAGCCAGGCAGCCACCGGCCATGGCCACCAATGTCACATCCCAAAATAGAAATTTCTATTTTGGGTTGTGAATAGTTTACACTAAATAAAGTTAATGATTTTATGATTTTCTAAAATTTCCAAGACTTTGTTAGCCTTTTAGCAATTTAAACAATGCAAAATGTGAGTTTTAAATAACTTTTATAATTTAATTTGAAAGGGAGTTGCGTTCATGCCGGTTGCATTTGGTGTTTATGAGTGCAAATGTTTTCAAAATACGTTAGAGCGATGTTTCTCTCTCTCCGAGAATTTTTCCAATCCTTTCTGGAATTAATTTCTATTTTCCTTGATCTTTTCAACAATCTTTTCATGAGCTCAAACTGCTTTAGTTGAGTTCCTCATCCTTCAATCTATCTCCAGGATTTTTCCAAGCTTCGGGCTATTTTTCGTGGCATAAAAGTGGATTTTCTAGAATTATTTTAATTCACGAAATTCAATAAATCCCGAAATTTCTGCAAAACCCTAATTTTTTCCACCGACTTAAACCCTACATATAAATACATGCCGGTGTTCTCCTCGACGCCCTCTTTCCAGAAGTACGGCCTGTTTCGCGAGCCGCTGGCCGAAACAACGCAAATCTGAAGCCGAAGTTCCACCGGCGAGCTTTTCCGGCCAAATCCGACACCTCTGTCGAAAACCGAGACCAGCATGAGGTTCGTCTCGTCCTCCTCTACACCGTTACGCAATTCGTTTCATGAATCCATCACCGCTGACCGCCGTCCCCTTCTTCTTCCTCTGTTTTCCGGTGAGGTCTCCATGGATGGCCGGCGTCCTTCGCTCCCTCGCCTCTGGCTGCTGTCTAACCTCCTCAGGCCCGCCGCTGCCTAGGCCCTATCCTGCGGCGCCACCCGCGCTCGGCCCCCAGCGCCCCCGCACGGACCCCCAGGTCTCGCGACCCGGCCTTCTGCGCCCGTACGCGGCTCCTGCGCAGCAGCCGCAGCCGCCATGGCCGCTGGGCCTTGCCATGGCCCCGCCTGCGCCTCGCGTCCTGGCGCCGCCGCTCCGCCGGCTGGCCCGTCCCGGCCGGAGCCCCTCTCCCTCGCGCGAGCTCCCTGCAGTGTTCCTCCATGGCTTCCATGGCCATGGATGGCCAGAGGAAGAAGGACTTGTTTGCGATAAAAATATTTTTTGAATCGCAGATTGGTTCCTCGTCTTTTGTAGGCCATATCTTCTCTGTCCGATCTTCGTTTTCAGCGTTTTTTTGCGCTCACGCGATCGTAGAAACAAGACCTACGTGTGAGTATCCTTTTCATAAGTTGTTTACCATGTTTGGTGTACTGTTTTTATTTATTTGTATATGCATTCTTGCATGTGTGTGTATTAGGCATTTGCCGCCAGTAGAAGGAAAGCTATATGAGGATCGTGAAGACCAAGTGTTTGAGTTGTTGAGCGTTCCTTAGCTGAGGCAAGTGTCCTTGACCATCTTGCACCAACATTTATTTTTCTTTGAGTTAGAGTAGTTAGACCTTTAGCTTGCATGCAGAGTCATAATCTGAATCTCATGTTAGGGTTTACTAGAAATTGACATATCATCCTTAAAACCTGGGTTGGTTGGGAGTAGTTTCATGTTAGCTTTGCAGTCAGGGTTAGTTTGGGTAATTCAACTAAAATTTGGTTAATGATGTTGATATATGTGGCAAAGTTGGTAACTTTGCGAGATCATGGTGATGGGTTGGTGAATCTGAGTAGGATGGAAGGATTGGTATGATGGTTATTTGGTTTTGATATACTTTGGTTTCTTGGGTTGGTGCTCGTACCTGCTTGGATTCTAAGGACCGGTTCTCGAAGCCTGTAACCCGGCATAACAATGCAGCCATGAGATCAATATGGTACGACCTAGCTAATTAATTAGTTTCCTCCATGTTATGCTGCATCGGGTCGGTTTGTGTGGTACAAGAGGGGGCTTCTGCAGTGGTATTGGTACTCACTATTAGCGGTAGAAACCTTAGTAGAGGTGTAAAACAGACTTGGAGGAGCTTTGTAAAGGCCTTGTAGTGTGACCCCGCTGGGCACCTAGGCAGTGTTTAGCGTGATGGGGAAACACGACTCGTGGTGAAAGTGTGCAACCTCTGCAGAGTGTAAAACTGATATGTTAGCCGTGCTCACGGTCAAGAGCGGCTTGGACTTCTTTGAGATTAGTGGATCTCTTCGGCTGAGGCTGGATGGTTCAGATGGAGCTTAGATGGAATCCAAGTGTGGTTATGGTTTGGTTCTTTGAGGAGATGGTGGTTTCACCTAGTAAATAGGTGCTAAGGATTTAAGGTAAACTAGGATGTGTCGCTTAAGTGCTTGTGTCAAACCTTGTAAACCTTTCCTTGTGTTGTCCCTCATGTCATACTTTCCTACACTTGCGGAGTACATTTCGATGTACTCACCCTTCTCTTTGTCCCCCATGCTACCCTACCCAGCTGTTTGGACTAGAAGATGGAGTTTCTAGAAGATGGTGTTTCCTAAAGATGGTGTCGATGCTAGGCTGGTGTACCCCTGGTTAGCTGCCTGCGGGGATGGAGACCCTGCTTCGCTGAAACTTCGATGTAATTCTGTTCTAGACCCTCTGGTCATTTTGTAATATAAGTATACTTTTGTAATAAACACTGCTATGTATCACTATAATTGTCGACAATCGATTCATGGTGCCTCATAATATGGACCTATGTGTCAAATATGATGCACACATAAACGTTGAAAGTGTTAATCGTGATGGAATGGGGAAATACTTATTCAAGTATACAAATAAGGGTCCTGACCATGCAACCATCCAAAACAAGGAAGATCACAATGCTGCTGCAGTGAATGAAATAAAAGAATATTTGGATTGCAGATGTACAACACCCAATGATGCAGCTTGGCGACTTCTCCAATTTGACATTCAACGCACAGATCCATCTATTGAGCGACTACATGTCCACCTTCCACTTGAGAACAATATCATATATGTTGAAGATGATAATCTTGAAGAAGTGGTTCGTGATCCACGAAACACAGTGACCAAATTGACCGCTTGGTTTGAGGTTAACAAAACGCAGCCAGAAGCAAGGCAATTTACATATATAGAATTTCTTGAGTATTGGACATGGCATGCTGATGGCAAGTATTGGCAACAACGTCGCAATAATCATG
The DNA here is from genome assembly GCA_030439765.1 of Tripidium arundinaceum. Lineage (NCBI taxonomy): Eukaryota > Viridiplantae > Streptophyta > Magnoliopsida > Poales > Poaceae > Tripidium > Tripidium arundinaceum. Next base: position 4,677 of record JAHUYU010001304.1, on the reverse strand, counting down.
GAAAGATTGGGCACATAACCAATATTAGCCCTAATGAAGGCGAGGCCTTTTACTTGCGCTTGCTGCTACACATAGTGAAAGGCGTGCAGTGCTACTTTGATTTAAGAAATATTGCTGGTCATCAATGCCCTACCTTCCAAGCTGCTTGTGAGGAGGATGTAATACCCCGTGTTTTATGGGTTATTAATTAAGTGGAGTAGTTTAACACTCAATAACGGAGACGTAAGATGGAAAGCGAAAGAGCGCCTTTATAATACACTGGTATATATGAACAAACCAAAATAGCAGTTCAAAGGCCAAAAAATAACACGTAACACGCCTGCAACAAGGGTTTAGCAGCAGGAGCACCTCCAACGGGCGGCTCGGGGGCGACCTCGCCGGCGCCTAGCTCTCTCCCTCCCCGCCTCCCCTCCCGCCGCCGTCGCCGCCCTCCAGCGTGCGGCGGCGGCAGACCCCAAAAAAGGGCTCCCGCACGCACCTTCCCCTGCCTCCCCCTCGCTCCCCTCCCCCTTCCACCCCCCTCTTCAACTCCGGCGAACGGCGGCCGGCCGACCAAGGGCCCGGATCTGCCTTCTCCCAGCCGCGCCCGGCCTACCGTCCATCCTCCTTGACAGCGGTCGGCGGCGGCTTCGCCCGGTGGCAGCCCCGGATCTGGCGTCTGCTAGCCAGGGTCGACGGTAGCTGACCGAATCCGCCCTCCAACTCCTCGACGGTGGCTGGCCAGGGCCGGGCTCGGCCTAGCCTGGCCGGCCAGGGCGGCAGCTAGCCGCGCTTGCTCGCCCGGCTGGCGCCTACTCGACCGGCCGGCTGCACGTGCCTTCGACGCCAGTCGGGGCCGGCCGGCGCTCTCGATGACCAGCGGATGCCTTACGCGGGCGGGCGTGCAGCCCGGAGGTTGGTTGTCACACCCAGTTTTAAAAACAAAACTAAATGCACATCACATGTATGTCAAGATCTGTTTAATCATACATGCGGCGACAATTATAGTGATACATAGCAGTGTTTATTACAAAAGTATACTTATATTACAAAATGACCAGAGGGTCTAGAACAGAATTACATCGAAGTTTCAGCGAAGCAGGGTCTCCATCCCCGCAGGCAGCTAACCAGGGGTACACCAGCCTAGCATCGACACCATCTTTAGGAAACACCATCTTCTAGAAACTCCATCTTCTAGTCCAAACAGCTGGGTAGGGTAGCATGGGGGACAAAGAGAAGGGTGAGTACATCGAAATGTACTCCGCAAGTGTAGGAAAGTATGACATGAGGGACAACACAAGGAAAGGTTTACAAGGTTTGACACAAGCACTTAAGCGACACATCCTAGTTTACCTTAAATCCTTAGCACCTATTTACTAGGTGAAACCACCATCTCCTCAAAGAACCAAACCATAACCACACTTGGATTCCATCTAAGCTCCATCTGAACCATCCAGCCTCAGCCGAAGAGATCCACTAATCTCAAAGAAGTCCAAGCCGCTCTTGACCGTGAGCACGGCTAACATATCAGTTTTACACTCTGCAGAGGTTGCACACTTTCACCACGAGTCGTGTTTCCCCATCACGCTAAACACTGCCTAGGTGCCCAGCGGGGTCACACTACAAGGCCTTTACAAAGCTCCTCCAAGTCTGTTTTACACCTCTACTAAGGTTTCTACCGCTAATAGTGAGTACCAATACCACTGCAGAAGCCCCCTCTTGTACCACACAAACCGACCCGATGCAGCATAACATGGAGGAAACTAATTAATTAGCTAGGTCGTACCATATTGATCTCATGGCTGCATTGTTATGCCGGGTTACAGGCTTCGAGAACCGGTCCTTAGAATCCAAGCAGGTACGAGCACCAACCCAAGAAACCAAAGTATATCAAAACCAAATAACCATCATACCAATCCTTCCATCCTACTCAGATTCACCAACCCATCACCATGATCTCGCAAAGTTACCAACTTTGCCACATATATCAACATCATTAACCAAATTTTAGTTGAATTACCCAAACTAACCCTGACTGCAAAGCTAACATGAAACTACTCCCAACCAACCCAGGTTTTAAGGATGATATGTCAATTTCTAGTAAACCCTAACATGAGATTCAGATTATGACTCTGCATGCAAGCTAAAGGTCTAACTACTCTAACTCAAAGAAAAATAAATGTTGGTGCAAGATGGTCAAGGACACTTGCCTCAGCTAAGGAACGCTCAACAACTCAAACACTTGGTCTTCACGATCCTCATATAGCTTTCCTTCTACTGGCGGCAAATGCCTAATACACACACATGCAAGAATGCATATACAAATAAATAAAAACAGTACACCAAACATGGTAAACAACTTATGAAAAGGATACTCACACGTAGGTCTTGTTTCTACGATCGCGTGAGCGCAAAAAAACGCTGAAAACGAAGATCGGACAGAGAAGATATGGCCTACAAAAGACGAGGAACCAATCTGCGATTCAAAAAATATTTTTATCGCAAACAAGTCCTTCTTCCTCTGGCCATCCATGGCCATGGAAGCCATGGAGGAACACTGCAGGGAGCTCGCGCGAGGGAGAGGGGCTCCGGCCGGGACGGGCCAGCCGGCGGAGCGGCGGCGCCAGGACGCGAGGCGCAGGCGGGGCCATGGCAAGGCCCAGCGGCCATGGCGGCTGCGGCTGCTGCGCAGGAGCCGCGTACGGGCGCAGAAGGCCGGGTCGCGAGACCTGGGGGTCCGTGCGGGGGCGCTGGGGGCCGAGCGCGGGTGGCGCCGCAGGATAGGGCCTAGGCAGCGGCGGGCCTGAGGAGGTTAGACAGCAGCCAGAGGCGAGGGAGCGAAGGACGCCGGCCATCCATGGAGACCTCACCGGAAAACAGAGGAAGAAGAAGGGGACGGCGGTCAGCGGTGATGGATTCATGAAACGAATTGCGTAACGGTGTAGAGGAGGACGAGACGAACCTCATGCTGGTCTCGGTTTTCGACAGAGGTGTCGGATATGGCCGGAAAAGCTCGCCGGTGGAACTTCGGCTTCAGATTTGCGTTGTTTCGGCCAGCGGCTCGCGAAACAGGCCGTACTTCTGGAAAGAGGGCGTCGAGGAGAACACCGGCATGTATTTATATGTAGGGTTTAAGTCGGTGGAAAAAATTAGGGTTTTGCAGAAATTTCGGGATTTATTGAATTTCGTGAATTAAAATAATTCTAGAAAATCCACTTTTATGCCACGAAAAATAGCCCGAAGCTTGGAAAAATCCTGGAGATAGATTGAAGGATGAGGAACTCAACTAAAGCAGTTTGAGCTCATGAAAAGATTGTTGAAAAGATCAAGGAAAATAGAAATTAATTCCAGAAAGGATTGGAAAAATTCTCGGAGAGAGAGAAACATCGCTCTAACGTATTTTGAAAACATTTGCACTCATAAACACCAAATGCAACCGGCATGAACGCAACTCCCTTTCAAATTAAATTATAAAAGTTATTTAAAACTCACATTTTGCATTGTTTAAATTGCTAAAAGGCTAACAAAGTCTTGGAAATTTTAGAAAATCATAAAATCATTAACTTTATTTAGTGTAAACTATTCACAACCCAAAATAGAAATTTCTATTTTGGGATGTGACATTGGTGGCCATGGCCGGTGGCTGCCTGGCTAGCTAGCGGCGGTGGCGGCCTGGCTGGGGCCGGTGGTGGCCTGGCTGGGCCCTTGCTGGCCGAGCCGTGACCAGCCTTCCCCTATGGCGGCCAGATCCGACAGCCGGGGTCTGCGGCTGGCTGGCTGGGGGCCTGCGGTCGGCTGCCTGCTTGCCGGCGCTGGAGGCTTTGGCCCTGCCTCTCCAGGGTTCCAGGCGGCTAGCGGTGGCCAATGCCGGGTCAGCCGGTCCAGCGAACAGTCTTTGCTTGGGTCGTTAGGGGCAGTTCTGGGACGAAAGTCCTTCTCGTGCTCTTCAATCAACGTTGTTGGCATCTGTGGGTGTCATTCCCTTCTTGGAGGCTTCGTTGGAGCACTTCTGCCGCCGTCCCGCTTCCCTCGCCGGAGTTGCTCCTGGCTGTGCTGTGCCTGCCTGTTCTTCAGCTCCTTCTTTGCTTTGGTGCGTCTAGCTCGGATGTTTGGTGTTGCCGCTGTCGTCTGGTTCTTCGCAGTGGATACTTGGCCGCTTGTTTTGCCACCGTTGCTACCTGGGCGGATACTTTGTCGCCGATATTGCTCCACTCTTGCGGATACTTTGCCGCGTGGCCTCTGGCAGATGCTTTGCCGTCGTGCTGCTTGTTGCTTGCGGATCTTCTTAACGGATACTTTGCCGTCATTGCTTCTATGGCGGATGCTTTGCCACCGACGTCGCTTTGGTCTCCACTCTCTAGAAGATGCTTTGCTGCCGTGAGCATGATGGCCCCTCCACTTGCGGATACTTTGCCGCTTCGGTTGTCTCGGGCAGATGCTTTGCCGTCCTTCATGCTGGATTCTTGGTGGATACTTTGCCACCACGGCTTCACCATCTCTGTTGGCAACCATTGCGTTGATGTAATTCTCGTTTATAGGTCCGCTTGGCTAGGATTGTAAGGCGAAGGGTCCTTTTTCTTTCTTCTCCTTTCTCTCTTCTTGCTTTGGTTCGGTTGCTTGTGTAAGCATCGCGTTGGGTTCCCTCCGTCCTCGGTAATCTATGGATTACGTGGGAATGTTGTAACCAGTCACACTCTT
>JAHUYU010002173.1:0-18837 GCA_030439765.1 Tripidium arundinaceum | reverse complement strand
TTGATCAGGTTTGTCCTGAGCATTGAATGCACAATCAATGGATACTCCTTTCAGAGAGCAATCTGTGACACCGGATCGGGCGTCAACATTATGGCTGAAGTCACCTACCAGTTACTGTATGGCACAATGCCCCTAGAACCAACATACACCGAACTCCAGATGGCAGATCAGACACACCGCATGGTTGAAGGTATAGTAAAAGATGTCCCTGTCCAAGTTGACAACCACTTCATCCCTACCGACTTTGTAGTCGTTGACATGGGAAGAGAAGATTATGATCCACCTATCATCCTTGGAAGACCGTTCCTAAGCACCACCAAAGCCATCATCTACATCGGGACAGGAGAAGTCCACTTACACTTCCCCTCTGAGAAGGTACATCGTTACTTTAGTGATCCTAACTATATATTTGAAGAATCTAAGTAGACTAGAACAAGAAGAAGACGTCGCTACCGCAACCAGAGGAGGCAAATCATCAAGGACGGATGGGTGGACTATGAAGGAGAAGTGTTAAGGTATGAAGATAGATATCCTGAACAGGTTTGTCCTGAGGAGGTTATAGCACCGAACCAAGTATGGAGAGAAAAAGAAATTATAGCAGAAGAAGAGGCGCCGCCGGAGCCACCGTCTACGCCATCCAATGAACCCCGGGACAACTGAAGACACAAGGAGTCCCGTTCGGAGGACTTAAACCACCGAACACTGTGCCAAGAGGTAAAACCTTTTTCCTTTAATTATTACTTTCCTTAAATAGCATGTTTAGTTAGTCATGTTTACATTGTCTTAAAAACAAAATAAAAAATGTCTAAAAATGTTAAGTCCCATGTGAGTACGCTCGTGGCGTAAAACCCATAAGTACATTCGCTCTGGTGGCATAAAAATAAAATAAATATATTTTTGCCTTATAAAATAAAAATATATAAGATATATAAAATATAAAAAATAATAAGTTTATGATCCTGCTAAATAATATTTATTAGAGGAAGCCCAATATAATCAAGGCTAGAGATTTATGACTGACACTTAACCAGTTCCACAAGCTTTGTTGTCTATTTGAGCTCCACAGAATTCAAGGATCAAAGGAGACTAGCAGACGAAGGACATCCTACTTGCTGTTAGGGTGCTGCCTCGGCAATCACTCCGACAGACAAATACACCTCCGCCATCTGCTAGCTACATCAGAAGAAATTACGTCAAAATCCAGCTTGGGGGAGAGCACCCCCATATATCCAGCTAAGTATTTTTATCGACATTTATACCTCAGCTAAGTATTTTTATCGACATTTATACCTATACTTTGTTAAAATAATAAAAAGATGCATAATCATGAAAACCCAAATAAATATTTCCTGCTTATATATATATATCTTTGCTTAGTTTTGCTAATAAATAAATAGGAGGAACAATAAGAGAAAATAAAGTAGCTATGCTAAAATGAACCTCAATGATGAACTCTACATGGAAATGATGAATAGTTGCTCTGTCGTAATTCCTTTCAAGTACCTAGTTTTTTAAACATGAGCTCTCTCTCAAGTTTAGGCATAACTGTTATAATTTAAAATTTGCTCTAAACCTGAACTTGTGGGAGTAAGTACCTGATCTAAAGTCTAAGTTGTTAATGGATATGATGGGAAGGTTGAGCTGTTGTTTATCTGTTCCTAGAGATGCTAGAATTCTGGAGAATTTTATCTTTGAAAATATATAAAATGTTGCATGATGAGTTCCTGTATGACATGAGAGTTTAAAATCCTACCACAGCCATATATACATGCTTATTAGATTAAGGAAACCATACATCTATTTTTTACTGCTTATGAACATTCAGTGTGGTCAAGCTGTGTAGACCCTTAGGAGCTTGTCATGTGGTTAAAATCAAGATTCACATACACTCCACTTACATACGCTGCTTCTATCCTGGAAGTACGCATCTACATCCACATACATCCATTTCCATCTCCAGATTCACCAAAAATTATTCTACTCCTAATTCAGGAGAAAATGGCCAAAATATTCTCCTATCCCTGTTGTTCTCTGTGAAATAAATGCTCAAGTTATATCTGTTGCTACCTCTTGCTATATCATTTCAGGAGGATGAGTGCTCTAAAAAAAAGAAGAGAAATATGACGAGGAAATAAAAATGGGCAAGTGCCCGCCAACCTCGAAAAAGAAAAAAAAAAGTGAGACGAGAGGTAAAAATGGACAAGTGTCCGATAGTAGAATTAGGGGTACAAGATACCCACCTGAGTGAAAAATATATATATATATAAATATCGAGCATCTCAGTTCCTCCCAAAAGCTTCACAGTGCAAGAAAGGTATGTGTTCCTTCATAAGAGCAAAAGTAGAATTAGACTTTCACCATTGTTTTCATCATTACCACCATCATCACCATACACCATTCATTCGCCACACATGCACATCTTGATTTGACTTTATGACTCGTTCCTCTGGATCCATAGTTTGACTATGCGATAAATGTCTTGTAAGTATGTATTCGCTATCTCCCACCTATGAGCTCTAGATAACGAAAGCCTTATTAGAATAGGGTGAGAGAGAAGGCAATGTTACTATGCCTCATACTACAAATACCACATATTTTAAGAAAAGGCATACACCATTAATGCCTGGTAAGGATCCAGAAATACCACAAAAAGAGAGATTTGAGAGAGTCATACAAGGGATCTCTGAGTTTTATTTGAAAATCTGCAAAAACTCCGGAGCTATAGCTGATCAAAGAGCAAGAGACATGGCGTTTGACTTGACCGTTTTATCCTACAACTGCTCAAGACTCGAGTGACGGTTACAAGCCCCATGGTGGAAGGTAAAATGAGTTAGTTTTAAGTCTTAATAGTTTACTCTAACCCAGAGATGGTGGTAATGATGAAAACAATGGTGAAAGTCTAATTCTACTTTTGCTCTTATGAAGGAACACATACCTTTCTTGCACTGTGAAGCTTTTGGGAGGAACTGAGATGCTCGATATTATATATATATATATATTTTTCACTCAGGTGGGTATCTTGTACCCCTAATTCTACTATCGGACACTTGTCCATTTTTACCTCTCGTCTCACTTTTTTTTTTCTTTTTCGAGGTTGGCGGGCACTTGCCCATTTTTATTTCCTCGTCATATTTCTCTTCTTTTTTTTTAGAGCACTCATCCTCCTGAAATGATATAGCAAGAGGTAGCAACAGATATAACTTGAGCATTTATTTCACAGAGAACAACAGGGATAGGAGAATATTTTTGGCCATTTTCTCCTGAATTAGGAGTAGAATAATTTTTGGTGAATCTGGAGATGGAAATGGATGTATGTGGATGTAGATGCGTACTTCCAGGATAGAAGCAGCGTATGTAAGTGGAGTGTATGTGAATCTTGATTTTAACCACATGACAAGCTCCTAAGGGTCTACACAGCTTGACCACACTGAATGTTCATAAGCAGTAAAAAATAGATGTATGGTTTCCTTAATCTAATAAGCATGTATATATGGCTGTGGTAGGATTTAAACTCTCATGTCATACAGGAACTCATCATGCAACATTTTTATATATTTTCAAAGATAAAATTCTCCAGAATTCTAGCATCTCTAGGAACAGATAAACAACAGCTCAACCTTCCCATCATATCCATTAACAACTTAGACTTTAGATCAGGTACTTACTCCCACAAGTTCAGGTTTAGAGCAAATTTTAAATTATAACAGTTATGCCTAAACTTGAGAGAGAGCTCATGTTTAAAAAACTAGGTACTTGAAAGGAATTACGACAGAGCAACTATTCATCATTTCCATGTAAGAGTTCATCATTGAGGTTCATTTTAGCATAGCTACTTTATTTTCTCTTATTGTTCCTCCTATTTATTTATTAGCAAAACTAAGCAAAGATATATTATATATAAGCAGGAAATATTTATTTGGGTTTTCATGATTATGCATCTTTTATTATTTTAACAAAGTATAGGTATAAATGTCGATAAAAATACTTAGCTGAGGTATAAATGTCGATAAAAATACTTAGCTGGATATATGGGGGTGCTCTCCCCCAAGCTGGATTTTGACGTAATTTCTTCTGATGTAGCTAGCAGATGGCGGAGGTGTATTTGTCTGTCGGAGTGATTGCCGAGGCAGCACCCTAACAGCAAGTAGGATGTCCTTCGTCTGCTAGTCTCCTTTGATCCTTGAATTCTGTGGAGCTCAAATAGACAACAAAGCTTGTGGAACTGGTTAAGTGTCAGTCATAAATCTCTAGCCTTGATTATATTGGGCTTCCTCTAATAAATATTATTTAGCAGGATCATAAACTTATTATTTTTTTATGTTTATATATCTTATATATTTTTATTTATAAGGCAAAAATATATTTATTTTATTTTTATGCCACCAGAGCGAATGTACTTATGGGTTTTACGCCACGAGCGTACTCACATGGGACTTAACATTTTTTAGACATTTTTTATTTTGTTTTTAAGACAATGTAAACATGACTAACTAAACATGCTATTTAAGGAAAGTAAATAATTAAAGGAAAAAGGTTTTACCTCTTGGCACAGTGTTCGGTGGTTTAAGTCCTCCGAACGGGACTCCTTGTGTCTTCAGTTGTCCCGGGGTTCATTGGATGGCGTAGACGGTGGCTCCGGCGGCGCCTCTTCTTCTGCTATAATTTCTTTTCTCTCCATACTTGGTTCGGTGCTATAACCTCCTCAGGACAAACCTGTTCAGGATATCTATCTTCATACCTTAACACTTCTCCTTCATAGTCCACCCATCCGTCCTTGATGATTTGCCTCCTCTGGTTGCGGTAGCGACGTCTTCTTCTTGTTCTAGTCTACTTAGATTCTTCAAATATATAGTTAGGATCACTAAAGTAACGATGTACCTTCTCAGAGGGGAAGTGTAAGTGGACTTCTCCTGTCCCGATGTAGATGATGGCTTTGGTGGTGCTTAGGAACGGTCTTCCAAGGATGATAGGTGGATCATAATCTCTCTTCCCATGTCAACGACTACAAAGTCGGTAGGGATGAAGTGGTTGTCAACTTGGACAGGGACATCTTTTACTATACCTTCAACCATGCGGTGTGTCTGATCTGCCATCTGGAGTTCGGTGTATGTTGGTTCTAGGGGCATTGTGCCATACAGTAACTGGTAGGTGACTTCAGCCATAATGTTGACGCCCGATCCGGTGTCACAGATTGCTCTCTGAAAGGAGTATCCATTGATTGTGCATTCAATGCTCGGGACACCAGGGTCGTCTTTCTTGATCAGGTAAGGGGACTTGAGTTTGTGATCTTGATCATTGTGAATTGGAGTGACCATCTTGGCTGATTCTGTCCATACTTGCTGCTTGTTCTTGTTCTGCTTGTTCCTTCTGTTGGTCCTCTTCCTTGGCTCATATTGGGGTTGTTCTTGGATTTGTGCAGTTTTGTTCCTAAAGGAAAATGTCTCCTTCTTTCCCTTGATGACGAAGTTGATCTTGGCAGCACTAGCGAAGATGACAGCTCCAGCAGTGTTAAGGAATGGCCTCCCCAGGATGATGGGTGACCTCTCATCAACGCCGGTCTCTATCACCATGAAGTCTGCTGGAACATATGAGGTACCAATTTGGACACGAATATCTTTTAATATTCCTTTCGGGAAGCATAGTGTCCGATCTGCAAGCTGCAAACACATGGTTGTATCTGATAAAGGATAATTATAGAATTGATCATATATTACTCTGGGCATTATGTTGACGCTTGAGCCAAAGTCGCAGAGTGCCTCCGGGAAGTCCATTGCGCCGATGGAGATCGGGATGATGGGGCGTCCTGGATCACCTCTCTTGACTGGCAGAGAGTCATTATGCCACCCTCCTTTGGGGTTACTCCAGTAGTTACCTGCATCAAATATGTCTATAAGATTTGCAGATTCTAATCCTTCCGGTTGTGATGGAATACCGGGGTTAGTGGCAGGAACAGCAGCATCTATTTGATTCAACTGAGATTCAATCATTTTATTAAAGCTAATTTGATTCTTGATGGCAGTAGAAAAGTTATCCATCCTATTATTTATATTCTCTAGCATTTTATTATTGGATGCTAATTTCTTAGACAAGTTATCCATTAGCTTACCTTGATTAGACACTAGACACTCAGGCAACCGCTGTCCTAAGGTGCATGAGGACGTGAACTACATCAACAACAACAACAACTACTACCGTCCTCAACAAAATCAAGGTTGGAATCAACAGAGGCCTAACTACTCAGGTAACAACTCAGGTAATTATCAAGGTAATAATTCTTACAATAATTCTTATAATAATAATTTACCACCTTTGAGAGAGTTAGTGTCTAATCAAGGTAAGCTAATGGATAACTTGTCTAAGAAATTAGCATCCAATAATAAATGCTAGAGAATATAAATAATAGGATGGATAACTTTTCTACTGCCATCAAGAATCAAATTAGCTTTAATAAAATGATTGAATCTCAGTTGAATCAAATAGATGCTGCTGTTCCTGCCACTAACCCCGGTATTCCATCACAACCGGAAGGATTAGAATCTGCAAATCTTATAGACATATTTGATGCAGGTAACTACTGGAGTAACCCCAAAGGAGGGTGGCATAATGACTCTCTGCCAGTCAAGAGAGGTGATCCAGGACGCCCCATCATCCCGATCTCCATCGGCGCAATGGACTTCCCGGAGGCACTCTGCGACTTTGGCTCAAGCGTCAACATAATGCCCAGAGTAATATATGATCAATTCTATAATTATCCTTTATCAGATACAACCATGTGTTTGCAGCTTGCAGATCGGACACTATGCTTCCCGAAAGGAATATTAAAAGATATTCGTGTCCAAATTGGTACCTCATATGTTCCAGCAGACTTCATGGTGATAGAGACCGGCGTTGATGAGAGGTCACCCATCATCCTGGGGAGGCCATTCCTTAACACTGCTGGAGCTGTCATCTTCGCTAGTGCTGCCAAGATCAACTTCGTCATCAAGGGAAAGAAGGAGACATTTTCCTTTAGGAACAAAACTGCACAAATCCAAGAACAACCCCAATATGAGCCAAGGAAGAGGACCAACAGAAGGAACAAGCAGAACAAGAACAAGCAGCAAGTATGGACAGAATCAGCCAAGATGGTCACTCCAATTCACAATGATCAAGATCACAAACTCAAGTCCCCTTACCTGATCAAGAAAGACGACCCTGGTGTCCCGAGCATTGAATGCACAATCAATGGATACTCCTTTCAGAGAGCAATCTGTGACACCGGATCGGGCGTCAACATTATGGCTGAAGTCACCTACCAGTTACTGTATGGCACAATGCCCCTAGAACCAACATACACCGAACTCCAGATGGCAGATCAGACACACCGCATGGTTGAAGGTATAGTAAAAGATGTCCCTGTCCAAGTTGACAACCACTTCATCCCTACCGACTTTGTAGTCGTTGACATGGGAAGAGAAGATTATGATCCACCTATCATCCTTGGAAGACCGTTCCTAAGCACCACCAAAGCCATCATCTACATCGGGACAGGAGAAGTCCACTTACACTTCCCCTCTGAGAAGGTACATCGTTACTTTAGTGATCCTAACTATATATTTGAAGAATCTAAGTAGACTAGAACAAGAAGAAGACGTCGCTACCGCAACCAGAGGAGGCAAATCATCAAGGACGGATGGGTGGACTATGAAGGAGAAGTGTTAAGGTATGAAGATAGATATCCTGAACAGGTTTGTCCTGAGGAGGTTATAGCACCGAACCAAGTATGGAGAGAAAAAGAAATTATAGCAGAAGAAGAGGCGCCGCCGGAGCCACCGTCTACGCCATCCAATGAACCCCGGGACAACTGAAGACACAAGGAGTCCCGTTCGGAGGACTTAAACCACCGAACACTGTGCCAAGAGGTAAAACCTTTTTCCTTTAATTATTTACTTTCCTTAAATAGCATGTTTAGTTAGTCATGTTTACATTGTCTTAAAAACAAAATAAAAAATGTCTAAAAATGTTAAGTCCCATGTGAGTACGCTCGTGGCGTAAAACCCATAAGTACATTCGCTCTGGTGGCATAAAAATAAAATAAATATATTTTTGCCTTATAAAATAAAAATATATAAGATATATAAAATATAAAAAATAATAAGTTTATGATCCTGCTAAATAATATTTATTAGAGGAAGCCCAATATAATCAAGGCTAGAGATTTATGACTGACACTTAACCAGTTCCACAAGCTTTGTTGTCTATTTGAGCTCCACAGAATTCAAGGATCAAAGGAGACTAGCAGACGAAGGACATCCTACTTGCTGTTAGGGTGCTGCCTCGGCAATCACTCCGACAGACAAATACACCTCCGCCATCTGCTAGCTACATCAGAAGAAATTACGTCAAAATCCAGCTTGGGGGAGAGCACCCCCATATATCCAGCTAAGTATTTTTATCGACATTTATACCTCAGCTAAGTATTTTTATCGACATTTATACCTATACTTTGTTAAAATAATAAAAAGATGCATAATCATGAAAACCCAAATAAATATTTCCTGCTTATATATAATATATCTTTGCTTAGTTTTGCTAATAAATAAATAGGAGGAACAATAAGAGAAAATAAAGTAGCTATGCTAAAATGAACCTCAATGATGAACTCTTACATGGAAATGATGAATAGTTGCTCTGTCGTAATTCCTTTCAAGTACCTAGTTTTTTAAACATGAGCTCTCTCTCAAGTTTAGGCATAACTGTTATAATTTAAAATTTGCTCTAAACCTGAACTTGTGGGAGTAAGTACCTGATCTAAAGTCTAAGTTGTTAATGGATATGATGGGAAGGTTGAGCTGTTGTTTATCTGTTCCTAGAGATGCTAGAATTCTGGAGAATTTTATCTTTGAAAATATATAAAAATGTTGCATGATGAGTTCCTGTATGACATGAGAGTTTAAAATCCTACCACAGCCATATATACATGCTTATTAGATTAAGGAAACCATACATCTATTTTTTACTGCTTATGAACATTCAGTGTGGTCAAGCTGTGTAGACCCTTAGGAGCTTGTCATGTGGTTAAAATCAAGATTCACATACACTCCACTTACATACGCTGCTTCTATCCTGGAAGTACGCATCTACATCCACATACATCCATTTCCATCTCCAGATTCACCAAAAATTATTCTACTCCTAATTCAGGAGAAAATGGCCAAAAATATTCTCCTATCCCTGTTGTTCTCTGTGAAATAAATGCTCAAGTTATATCTGTTGCTACCTCTTGCTATATCATTTCAGGAGGATGAGTGCTCTAAAAAAAAGAAGAGAAATATGACGAGGAAATAAAAATGGGCAAGTGCCCGCCAACCTCGAAAAAGAAAAAAAAAAGTGAGACGAGAGGTAAAAATGGACAAGTGTCCGATAGTAGAATTAGGGGTACAAGATACCCACCTGAGTGAAAAATATATATATATATATAAATATCGAGCATCTCAGTTCCCCCCAAGCTTACCTTTTGCTCGTCCCTGAGCAAGGATGGGCTCTATGATGGATCAGGAGTTGCTGCAATGCTTTCACGCCTTAAAGGTACACATGCTTTCAGACAAGGTCTCATCTCTGGGTTAGAGTAAACTATTAAGACTTAAAACTAACTCATTTTACCTTCCACCATGGGGCTTGTAACCGTCACTCGAGTCTTGAGCAGTTGTAGGATAAAACGGTCAAGTCAAACGCCATGTCTCTTGCTCTTTGATCAGCTATAGCTCCGGAGTTTTTGCAGATTTTCAAATAAAACTCAGAGATCCCTTGTATGACTCTCTCAAATCTCTCTTTTTGTGGTATTTCTGGATCCTTACCAAGGCATTAATGGTGTATGCCTTTTCTTAAAATATGTGGTATTTGTAGTATGAGGCATAGTAACATTGCCTTCTCTCTCACCCTATTCTAATAAGGCTTTCGTTATCTAGAGCTCATAGGTGGGAGATAGCGAATACATACTTACAAGACATTTATCGCATAGTCAAACTATGGATCCAGAGGAACGAGTCATAAAGTCAAATCAAGATGTGCATGTGTGGCGAATGAATGGTGTATGGTGATGATGGTGGTAATGATGAAAACAATGGTGAAAGTCTAATTCTACTTTTGCTCTTATGAAGGAACACATACCTTTCTTGCACTGTGAAGCTTTTGGGAGGAACTGAGATGCTCGATATTTATATATATATATATATTTTTCACTCAGGTGGGTATCTTGTACCCCTAATTCTACTATCGGACACTTGTCCATTTTTACCTCTCGTCTCACTTTTTTTTTTCTTTTTCGAGGTTGGCGGGCACTTGCCCATTTTTATTTCCTCGTCATATTTCTCTTCTTTTTTTTAGAGCACTCATCCTCCTGAAATGATATAGCAAGAGGTAGCAACAGATATAACTTGAGCATTTATTTCACAGAGAACAACAGGGATAGGAGAATATTTTGGCCATTTTCTCCTGAATTAGGAGTAGAATAATTTTTGGTGAATCTGGAGATGGAAATGGATGTATGTGGATGTAGATGCGTACTTCCAGGATAGAAGCAGCGTATGTAAGTGGAGTGTATGTGAATCTTGATTTTAACCACATGACAAGCTCCTAAGGGTCTACACAGCTTGACCACACTGAATGTTCATAAGCAGTAAAAAATAGATGTATGGTTTCCTTAATCTAATAAGCATGTATATATGGCTGTGGTAGGATTTTAAACTCTCATGTCATACAGGAACTCATCATGCAACATTTTTATATATTTTCAAAGATAAAATTCTCCAGAATTCTAGCATCTCTAGGAACAGATAAACAACAGCTCAACCTTCCCATCATATCCATTAACAACTTAGACTTTAGATCAGGTACTTACTCCCACAAGTTCAGGTTTAGAGCAAATTTTAAATTATAACAGTTATGCCTAAACTTGAGAGAGAGCTCATGTTTAAAAAACTAGGTACTTGAAAGGAATTACGACAGAGCAACTATTCATCATTTCCATGTAAGAGTTCATCATTGAGGTTCATTTTAGCATAGCTACTTTATTTTCTCTTATTGTTCCTCCTATTTATTTATTAGCAAAACTAAGCAAAGATATATTATATATAAGCAGGAAATATTTATTTGGGTTTTCATGATTATGCATCTTTTTATTATTTTAACAAAGTATAGGTATAAATGTCGATAAAAATACTTAGCTGAGGTATAAATGTCGATAAAAATACTTAGCTGGATATATGGGGGTGCTCTCCCCCAAGCTGGATTTTGACGTAATTTCTTCTGATGTAGCTAGCAGATGGCGGAGGTGTATTTGTCTGTCGGAGTGATTGCCGAGGCAGCACCCTAACAGCAAGTAGGATGTCCTTCGTCTGCTAGTCTCCTTTGATCCTTGAATTCTGTGGAGCTCAAATAGACAACAAAGCTTGTGGAACTGGTTAAGTGTCAGTCATAAATCTCTAGCCTTGATTATATTGGGCTTCCTCTAATAAATATTATTTAGCAGGATCATAAACTTATTATTTTTTATATTTTATATATCTTATATATTTTTATTTTATAAGGCAAAAATATATTTATTTTATTTTTATGCCACCAGAGCGAATGTACTTATGGGTTTTACGCCACGAGCGTACTCACATGGGACTTAACATTTTTAGACATTTTTTATTTTGTTTTTAAGACAATGTAAACATGACTAACTAAACATGCTATTTAAGGAAAGTAAATAATTAAAGGAAAAAGGTTTTACCTCTTGGCACAGTGTTCGGTGGTTTAAGTCCTCCGAACGGGACTCCTTGTGTCTTCAGTTGTCCCGGGGTTCATTGGATGGCGTAGACGGTGGCTCCGGCGGCGCCTCTTCTTCTGCTATAATTTCTTTTTCTCTCCATACTTGGTTCGGTGCTATAACCTCCTCAGGACAAACCTGTTCAGGATATCTATCTTCATACCTTAACACTTCTCCTTCATAGTCCGCCCATCCGTCCTTGATGATTTGCCTCCTCTGGTTGCGGTAGCGACGTCTTCTTCTTGTTCTAGTCTACTTAGATTCTTCAAATATATAGTTAGGATCACTAAAGTAACGATGTACCTTCTCAGAGGGGAAGTGTAAGTGGACTTCTCCTGTCCCGATGTAGATGATGGCTTTGGTGGTGCTTAGGAACGGTCTTCCAAGGATGATAGGTGGATCATAATCTTCTCTTCCCATGTCAACGACTACAAAGTCGGTAGGGATGAAGTGGTTGTCAACTTGGACAGGGACATCTTTTACTATACCTTCAACCATGCGGTGTGTCTGATCTGCCATCTGGAGTTCGGTGTATGTTGGTTCTAGGGGCATTGTGCCATACAGTAACTGGTAGGTGACTTCAGCCATAATGTTGACGCCCGATCCGGTGTCACAGATTGCTCTCTGAAAGGAGTATCCATTGATTGTGCATTCAATGCTCGGGACACCAGGGTCGTCTTTCTTGATCAGGTAAGGGGACTTGAGTTTGTGATCTTGATCATTGTGAATTGGAGTGACCATCTTGGCTGATTCTGTCCATACTTGCTGCTTGTTCTTGTTCTGCTTGTTCCTTCTGTTGGTCCTCTTCCTTGGCTCATATTGGGGTTGTTCTTGGATTTGTGCAGTTTTGTTCCTAAAGGAAAATGTCTCCTTCTTTCCCTTGATGACGAAGTTGATCTTGGCAGCACTAGCGAAGATGACAGCTCCAGCAGTGTTAAGGAATGGCCTCCCCAGGATGATGGGTGACCTCTCATCAACGCCGGTCTCTATCACCATGAAGTCTGCTGGAACATATGAGGTACCAATTTGGACACGAATATCTTTTAATATTCCTTTCGGGAAGCATAGTGTCCGATCTGCAAGCTGCAAACACATGGTTGTATCTGATAAAGGATAATTATAGAATTGATCATATATTACTCTGGGCATTATGTTGACGCTTGAGCCAAAGTCGCAGAGTGCCTCCGGAAGTCCATTGCGCCGATGGAGATCGGGATGATGGGGCGTCCTGGATCACCTCTCTTGACTGGCAGAGAGTCATTATGCCACCCTCCTTTGGGGTTACTCCAGTAGTTACCTGCATCAAATATGTCTATAAGATTTGCAGATTCTAATCCTTCCGGTTGTGATGGAATACCGGGGTTAGTGGCAGGAACAGCAGCATCTATTTGATTCAACTGAGATTCAATCATTTTATTAAAGCTAATTTGATTCTTGATGGCAGTAGAAAAGTTATCCATCCTATTATTTATATTCTCTAGCATTTTATTATTGGATGCTAATTTCTTAGACAAGTTATCCATTAGCTTACCTTGATTAGACACTAACTCTCTCAAAGGTGGTAAATTATTATTATAAGAATTATTGTAAGAATTATTACCTTGATAATTACCTGAGTTGTTACCTGAGTAGTTAGGCCTCTGTTGATTCCAACCTTGATTTTGTTGAGGACGGTAGTAGTTGTTGTTGTTGTTGATGTAGTTCACGTCCTCATGCACCTTAGGACAGCGGTTGCCTGAGTGTCTAGTGTCTCCACACTCCTCACAAGTCATGTGAGAGTCATAGATGTGCATAACTTCTTTCTTGTCTTCAGCTTTTTCATCGAGCCTCTTCTTGAGCAGGTCTAGCTTCGCAGATAGCATGTCTACCTCCTTGAGCTGGTGCATACCTCCACCCTTCTTGCGTGTTTGAGTTCTTTCTTCATTCCAACCTTGGTTGGATGCCATCTTCTCCACAAGAGCTGTGGCTTGTGGTATAGTCAGTGATAGGAATGCTCCTCCAGCTGCAGCTTTCATCGTCTCACGAGTGCTGTTGCTGAGCCCATGGTAAAAACTTTGCATAAGTAGCCAACTCTCCATTCCATGATGGGGACATACTAGGATGTAGTCTTGGAAGCGCTCCCATGCTTCTGGAACGGATTCGTCGTGTTGTTGCTGAAAACTTGTAATCTTCCCACGGAGAGCATTGGTCTTGCCCATGGGAAAGAACTTAGACAGAAAATTAGTGGAGCAGAGTGCCCACGTAGTATTCTTCTCCTTAGTTGCGTAGAACCACTGCTTCGCTCTTCCCAACAGTGAGAACGGGAAAAGGCGAAGTAGTATTGCGTCTCTAGGGATGTCCTTGATAGTGAAACTCCTGCAAATCTCCAGAAAGTGTTGGAGATGAGCACTAGCATCTTCATGCGCCTTCCCACAGAACTGGCTTGCTTGCACCATGTTGATAAGCCCAGGCTTGAGCTCGAATGTCCGATCAATGTCCGCAGCAGGTCCAGTGCGGATGTTGTCCGTGGTGGGAGCTGAGAACTCACGGATTGACCTGTTCGCCATGGCTTCGAACTTTGGTGTCAAGTTCCGAATAAGACTTTGATGATCTTCTTGATTTGATGTGGCTTCAAGCTGAGATGTTGATGATGATGATGTTGTAACTTTCTTGAGCTTGGCTCTTGTCCTTCTGATTATTGCTTCGGGATTGTCAACAAAATTATCTGGAAGATCAACTCTATTCATACATCACCCTGCATAAAATGATAAAAATAGCAAAGGCACAGGGGTAAATCTGCATGAGAGAATTGATGATTTCCTCAATCTTATTAGTGATGCGAATGATAGCTAATCCTTCCTCATTTATTCCACTATAGTTAATCAACCTTCCCAGTGGTAAAAATATAAATGACGATACCTGGAATACTCCTGGTTAAAATGCTACATCGGTATTATCTGTGCGCTTGTAGATACCCATTTATTTATTTAGTGGAAGAGCAATTGCATATTTCAATACCGCGTCTCTCATGTCATGCTGGGGATGACAACTTGGCTTAAGTGGCATGAGAGATAGGTTTGGCATTTTTGGCGCCGTTATCATTTTTGGTAATGACATTAAGAATACCCAACAAGCATTTTGGCGCCGTTGCCGGGGAAGGTTGATTAACTATAGTGGAATAAATGAGGAAGGATTAGCTATCATTCGCATCACTAATAAGATTGAGGAAATCATCAATTCTCTCATGCAGATTTACCCCTGTGCCTTTGCTATTTTTATCATTTTATGCAGGGTGATGTATGAATAGAGTTGATCTTCCAGATAATTTTGTTGACAATCCCGAAGCAATAATCAGAAGGACAAGAGCCAAGCTCAAGAAAGTTACAACATCATCATCATCAACATCTCAGCTTGAAGCCACATCAAATCAAGAAGATCATCAAAGTCTTATTCGGAACTTGACACCAAAGTTCGAAGCCATGGCGAACAGGTCAATCCGTGAGTTCTCAGCTCCCACCACGGACAACATCCGCACTGGACCTGCTGCGGACATTGATCGGACATTCGAGCTCAAGCCTGGGCTTATCAACATGGTGCAAGCAAGCCAGTTCTGTGGGAAGGCGCATGAAGATGCTAGTGCTCATCTCCAACACTTTCTGGAGATTTGCAGGAGTTTCACTATCAAGGACATCCCTAGAGACGCAATACTACTTCGCCTTTTCCCGTTCTCACTGTTGGGAAGAGCGAAGCAGTGGTTCTACGCAACTAAGGAGAAGAATACTACGTGGGCACTCTGCTCCACTAATTTTCTGTCTAAGTTCTTTCCCATGGGCAAGACCAATGCTCTCCGTGGGAAGATTACAAGTTTTCAGCAACAACACGACGAATCCGTTCCAGAAGCATGGGAGCGCTTCCAAGACTACATCCTAGTATGTCCCCATCATGGAATGGAGAGTTGGCTACTTATGCAAAGTTTTTACCATGGGCTCAGCAACAGCACTCGTGAGACGATGAAAGCTGCAGCTGGAGGAGCATTCCTATCACTGACTATACCACAAGCCACAGCTCTTGTGGAGAAGATGGCATCCAACCAAGGTTGGAATGAAGAAAGAACTCAAACACGCAAGAAGGGTGGAGGTATGCACCAGCTCAAGGAGGTAGACATGCTATCTGCGAAGCTAGACCTGCTCAAGAAGAGGCTCGATGAAAAAGCTGAAGACAAGAAAGAAGTTATGCACATCTATGACTCTCACATGACTTGTGAGGAGTGTGGAGACACTAGACACTCAGGCAACCGCTGTCCTAAGGTGCATGAGGACGTGAACTACATCAACAACAACAACAACTACTACCGTCCTCAACAAAATCAAGGTTGGAATCAACAGAGGCCTAACTACTCAGGTAACAACTCAGGTAATTATCAAGGTAATAATTCTTACAATAATTCTTATAATAATAATTTACCACCTTTGAGAGAGTTAGTGTCTAATCAAGGTAAGCTAATGGATAACTTGTCTAAGAAATTAGCATCCAATAATAAAATGCTAGAGAATATAAATAATAGGATGGATAACTTTTCTACTGCCATCAAGAATCAAATTAGCTTTAATAAAATGATTGAATCTCAGTTGAATCAAATAGATGCTGCTGTTCCTGCCACTAACCCCGGTATTCCATCACAACCGGAAGGATTAGAATCTGCAAATCTTATAGACATATTTGATGCAGGTAACTACTGGAGTAACCCCAAAGGAGGGTGGCATAATGACTCTCTGCCAGTCAAGAGAGGTGATCCAGGACGCCCCATCATCCCGATCTCCATCGGCGCAATGGACTTCCCGGAGGCACTCTGCGACTTTGGCTCAAGCGTCAACATAATGCCCAGAGTAATATATGATCAATTCTATAATTATCCTTTATCAGATACAACCATGTGTTTGCAGCTTGCAGATCGGACACTATGCTTCCCGAAAGGAATATTAAAAGATATTCGTGTCCAAATTGGTACCTCATATGTTCCAGCAGACTTCATGGTGATAGAGACCGGCGTTGATGAGAGGTCACCCATCATCCTGGGGAGGCCATTCCTTAACACTGCTGGAGCTGTCATCTTCGCTAGTGCTGCCAAGATCAACTTCGTCATCAAGGGAAAGAAGGAGACATTTTCCTTTAGGAACAAAACTGCACAAATCCAAGAACAACCCCAATATGAGCCAAGGAAGAGGACCAACAGAAGGAACAAGCAGAACAAGAACAAGCAGCAAGTATGGACAGAATCAGCCAAGATGGTCACTCCAATTCACAATGATCAAGATCACAAACTCAAGTCCCCTTACCTGATCAAGAAAGACGACCCTGGTGTCCCGAGCATTGAATGCACAATCAATGGATACTCCTTTCAGAGAGCAATCTGTGACACCGGATCGGGCGTCAACATTATGGCTGAAGTCACCTACCAGTTACTGTATGGCACAATGCCCCTAGAACCAACATACACCGAACTCCAGATGGCAGATCAGACACACCGCATGGTTGAAGGTATAGTAAAAGATGTCCCTGTCCAAGTTGACAACCACTTCATCCCTACCGACTTTGTAGTCGTTGACATGGGAAGAGAAGATTATGATCCACCTATCATCCTTGGAAGACCGTTCCTAAGCACCACCAAAGCCATCATCTACATCGGGACAGGAGAAGTCCACTTACACTTCCCCTCTGAGAAGGTACATCGTTACTTTAGTGATCCTAACTATATATTTGAAGAATCTAAGTAGACTAGAACAAGAAGAAGACGTCGCTACCGCAACCAGAGGAGGCAAATCATCAAGGACGGATGGGCGGACTATGAAGGAGAAGTGTTAAGGTATGAAGATAGATATCCTGAACAGGTTTGTCCTGAGGAGGTTATAGCACCGAACCAAGTATGGAGAGAAAAAGAAATTATAGCAGAAGAAGAGGCGCCGCCGGAGCCACCGTCTACGCCATCCAATGAACCCCGGGACAACTGAAGACACAAGGAGTCCCGTTCGGAGGACTTAAACCACCGAACACTGTGCCAAGAGGTAAAACCTTTTTCCTTTAATTATTTACTTTCCTTAAATAGCATGTTTAGTTAGTCATGTTTACATTGTCTTAAAAACAAAATAAAAAATGTCTAAAAATGTTAAGTCCCATGTGAGTACGCTCGTGGCGTAAAACCCATAAGTACATTCGCTCTGGTGGCATAAAAATAAAATAAATATATTTTTGCCTTATAAAATAAAAATATATAAGATATATAAAATATAAAAAATAATAAGTTTATGATCCTGCTAAATAATATTTATTAGAGGAAGCCCAATATAATCAAGGCTAGAGATTTATGACTGACACTTAACCAGTTCCACAAGCTTTGTTGTCTATTTGAGCTCCACAGAATTCAAGGATCAAAGGAGACTAGCAGACGAAGGACATCCTACTTGCTGTTAGGGTGCTGCCTCGGCAATCACTCCGACAGACAAATACACCTCCGCCATCTGCTAGCTACATCAGAAGAAATTACGTCAAAATCCAGCTTGGGGGAGAGCACCCCCATATATCCAGCTAAGTATTTTTATCGACATTTATACCTCAGCTAAGTATTTTTATCGACATTTATACCTATACTTTGTTAAAATAATAAAAAGATGCATAATCATGAAAACCCAAATAAATATTTCCTGCTTATATATAATATATCTTTGCTTAGTTTTGCTAATAAATAAATAGGAGGAACAATAAGAGAAAATAAAGTAGCTATGCTAAAATGAACCTCAATGATGAACTCTTACATGGAAATGATGAATAGTTGCTCTGTCGTAATTCCTTTCAAGTACCTAGTTTTTTAACATGAGCTCTCTCTCAAGTTTAGGCATAACTGTTATAATTTAAAATTTGCTCTAAACCTGAACTTGTGGGAGTAAGTACCTGATCTAAAGTCTAAGTTGTTAATGGATATGATGGGAAGGTTGAGCTGTTGTTTATCTGTTCCTAGAGATGCTAGAATTCTGGAGAATTTTATCTTTGAAAATATATAAAAATGTTGCATG